>RCUC01099249.1:0-23109 GCA_003697995.1 Taxidea taxus jeffersonii | reverse complement strand
ATCTTCAGGATTGAGCAAGGGTGTTAACTTGTTGGTGGGAGTGGGAATAGAGAATGTTTATTCACATTTACTAGGGGAACAGTCCTTTCCCAGTGTTGTCTCATGTAATCCTCACCACATCCTTATGAAGTAGGTTCCAATATTATCCTCATTTTACAGATAAAGGGATTCGGCTCAGAGAAGGTCAGTGACTAGGCCAAGGTCACACAGCAAGTCATCAGTCCACCAGGATTGGCTGCCAGGTCGCTCTGACTGCACAGTCCATGCTCCTCAGGCCCACCCCTGTTTGCAGTGTCCAGGCCAGGTTCAGAATTTTTCCTTGAAACCTTGCTTGTCACCTCTCCCCAGCTGAGCGTGGAGCTGGCTGGTGCGGAGGAGACAGTGGCAGGCGGCCCCTCCTCCCTGGCTGGGTCCCCGTTCCTGTGCCCCAGCTTCTGTCGAAAGCCCCTTTATGAAGCAGCCTCCCTGGCCTCGGCAGTGATTTTCAGGGATGTGGTCCTCAGTGCCCCTGGCCCAGGGCTGGCAGAGGCCGCTGGGTCCAGGGTGGCTGACGGCAGGATGTCACTCTTGGCAGAACTTTCCCTGAACAAACAGCTACCAGGAGCTTCTGGATCAAGAGGATAGATAAACAGGAAGAGGGAGAAACTTCAAAATATTTTTCTTCCCCTGCTGTGCCCTGGTGTTTTCTCCCTGCCCTTCCCTTGATCACCCGAGGTTTGAGGTGGTGGATCTCTTCCCCAGCCAGAAGCTGCCCAGAGGCCTGGAGAGTCACAGCAGGCACGTTTTAGGTTTTAGGGTTTCAAGTTTAGTTTTGCCTGATGGGCTGGGATCAGCCTGGGTGTCCAATGTGTACCTTGGCGCTCTGGTACTACGGATTTCTTTCCTTCTCCATTACAGAGAAACCCAGAGTAGTTGGAGATGCTGGGTGGTGGTGGTAGGGGTGGTGGGGGTGAGGTCTCCTGAGCTTTGGGCCCCAGACTAATAGTCCTTGATGAAGTGGTCCCTTCATGTGTTGCCTCTTCCATGCAGCCCTCTTTGGTTGACACAGGGCATCATCATACAGCTCTGCTATTGCTGCTGTCTATGCAATAGTCACCTCACAAAGCAACATCCTGACTCTCTGGCACAGTTCCTGAGGCAGCTGGGGTTCAGCTCAACCCCACCCTGTCCTGTATTCTGGCCTCACAAGTACCTTACTACTTCTAGAAGCCTCTGTAGGGTGCCATGCATTTCTTTCTCCGCGCTGTATACTCCATGCGGGATGCCTTTCTTGTCTGTCAAATGTTGCTCCTCTTTTAAGGCCCAGTTCAGTGGTGTCCTCTTCTGGGAAGCCTTCTCTGAGGTCCTTGACCCTAAATTACCATTTGTGCAGCTCAGCGTAGAGGGAAAGGTCCTGGAGTCCCTGTCTCGTGGTCAGCTTCTCTGAGCTTCGGTTTACTTATCTGTGGATTGGGGATAATAGGAGTGGGGAGAGGAGAAAACCTGATTCTCTTGCCCTGGCTTTTGTGGAGTGTTGGCTAGAGCCCAGGGGAGAATGGCCCTCTCAGAGTTAACTCCCTGCCATGCCAGGGACGGAAACAAGGGCGACAGAGTGTGAAATGAAGTCACTTCCCTGCTGGGGGGTCTGCCATATGCCTGGCCTTCTGTAATAAATCCTGTTTCCTCCTTTGGCCTCCGTGTGCCCACCCACTCCTGGCTCCCATGACCCCGAAGGTCCCCAGCAGGTGGGGCTCCCTGTGGAATGTTGGCCTGTCATTCATCCGGTGAGGTCACTTCCTGTCTGGATCAGCCACCCACCTTTCCTGCCTTGGCCTTCCACGTGGAAGTTTCATGGGGTTGATGGGTGTGGGTTCCAAGGGAGGCTACCTGAGGTCAAGTCCAGTGTCTAGCCTGCACTGTACGCTGGGAGGACTGATGGCCAGAAGGGCTCTGTGTGTGTCCCCGCGGCTGTCACTCGGCCTCCTAGGCCCCCATTTCTTCCTCTGTGGAACCTGGGGGAGCCTGTATATTTCATATGCTCTGGGCACTGATTGGGTCAGGCCAGGACATCCATGACCTCATTTAACCCTTTCTCCACCACAGGGAAACTGAAGCCCAGGAGCTAACCCAGGCCTCTGGTTGTGGGGGGCAGGGCTGGGGTCTACCCACATCTTGCTGATTCTGAGATCCTAATGATTTCCACCGGAAGGTGTTTAGCTTTCCATCACTGGCAACTCAGGAACACCCCATCCTCCGAGCTTTTCCTGTGGGGTCAGGGGCTCTTTGGGCCATAAGGTGGTTATAGAACTAGGGTTTTTGCTGGGAGCGGCCATACTGTGTAGTTCTGTGGTTTTACCCTCTGTTTTCTATCAATAGTTTATGTTCATCACAGAAACGTCAGAGAGGGGCTCTGGGGTGGCGCATTTGGGTTAAGCATCCAACTCTTGGTCTTGGCTCAAGTCACGATCTCAGGGTCCTGGGATCGGGCCCCGTGTTAGGCTTGCTGCTCAGTAAGGAGTCTGCTTGACTCTCTCTCTCTCTGTCCCTCCCCGTCAGGGTGTGTGCACTCGCGCTCTCTCTCTCAAATAAATAAATCTTAAAAAAAAAAAAGAAACATCAGAGAAAACGAAGATAGGCAGGAAGATTAGAAGAGCCATCTGTGACCCCACTTTCCAGTGATAACCATAGTTCACCATGCATGTTTTGAGATTTATCCTTCCAGAAGCTTTTCCTGTGTGTATGTATGTGTGGGCCCACGTATATATACTGTGTCTTTTTTTGGTAACTAAACACACAATAGATATTTTCCTATGTGAGTCAATAAATTGTTACTTCTTGCTTTTGAAACTTTTTTTTTTTAAAGATTTTATTTATTTATTTGACAGACAGAGATCACAAGTAGGCAGAGAGGCAGGCAGAGAGAGGAGGAAGCAGGCTCCCTGCTGAGCAGAGAGCCCAATGCGGGACTCGATCCCAGGACCCTGGGATTATGACCTGAGCCGAAGGCAGAGGCTTTTACCCACTAAGCCACCCAGGCGCCCTGCTTTTGAAACTTTTAAGTTGGAGTTTAATGGGGTGGGGGGGCAGAAAAGCAGGCACATCACAAGTATACACCCCTATGATTGATTATACAAAATGAGCACAGCCTTCACGGCCTCCCTCAGGCCAAGGAACGGAAGGGTTCCAGCACCCCAGATCCCTGCACTCGTCGCTGTCCCCTCCTTCCTGCTCCAGATGGGATGTCTTGTCCGACTTCCACCACCACCACGGATCAGTTTGACCTGTGTTTGAGTTTTAGAGGAACGGAATCAGACAGTGTGTGTTTCTGTTGGCTTCTTTCCCTCTACATTCTGTTAAGTGACAGTCATCTGACACTCTGACCATTTTAATGACCGCACGATGACGTCCGCCACCCAGCGGACTTTGACCACAGTTGATGTGAAAGATGTTTTCAGGCTTTGGCTAAACCAAGTAAAGCTATGTCGAACATTTTTGTGGCCATATCTCTGATGATTTCCTTTGAATCAACTGATAGTAAAACTGTGGGATCAAAGGGTTGTGTGTTGTTAAGGTATTTTAGAATTATTGCCAGATCGGTCTCTAGGGAGTTGTGCAAGGTGCATCCTGCCAAGTGTTTTGGGGGGAGCCCATCCCTGGCACCCACGTGGATGCTGGGTGTTTTCATGCTGTTGTATCTGTGATACCATGAGAGGCAAGGTGGGGCATTTCATGCTTTCCAGTTTTTATTTATTTTTTTTAGATTTAAAAAAAAATTTATTTGGCAGAGAGAGACACAGTAAGAGAGGGAACATAAGCAGGGAGAGTGGGAGAGGGAGAAGCAGGCTTCCCGGCCAAGCAGGGAGCCCAAGGCAGGGCTTGATCCCAGGGTCCTGGGATCATGACATGAGCGGAAGGCAGACGCCAAATGACTGAGCCACCCAGGCGCCCTGCTTTCCAGTTTTTAAATTACAAGTTAGGTTAAGTGTCTTTTTCTCACATTTATTGTCCATTTGTATTTCTTGGTTGGGTTTTTGGGGTTTTTTTTGGGTCTGTTATACTCTCAAGGTACACCTGTTTTTCTGCTTGAAAAGAGCTGTATTGAATATGATTAATAATAATAAGTATATCAAAAATATCTTTATCCAGTTTACTGTTTGCCTTTCAGCTTCGTGTGTGTATGTGTGTGTGTGTGTTTGTTAAAAGCTGTCCATTTTTAAAAAAATATTTTATTTATTTATTCGACAGACAGAGATCACAAGCAGGCAGAGAGGCAGGCACAGAGAGAGAGGGGGAAGCAGGCTCCCTGCTGAGCAGAGAGCCTGATGTGGGGTTCGATCCCAGGACCCTGAGATCATGACCTGAGCCGAAGGCAGAGGCTTTAACCCACTGAGCCACCCAGGTGCCCTGCACTTTTTTTTTTTTTAAGATTTTATTTATTTATTTGACAGAGAGAGATCACAAGTAGGCAGAGAGAGAGAGGGGGAAGCAGGCTCCCTGCTGAGCAGAGAGCCCGATGCGGGGCTCGATCCCAGGACCCTGAGATCATGACCTGAGCCAAAGGCAGAGGCTTTAACCCACTGAGCCACCCAGGCGCCCCAAGCTGTCCATTGTTTTAATATAGTCTGATCTACTGATGTTGAATTGTATGTCTTCCTAGCATTTTGTATGGGAAGTTCTTTTCTGCCCCTGAATTCTCTTCTGTCACTAATGTGGTGTCCTTTCTAGTATGTCATTGTTCATCCTTTGGCACTTCCTTCAGGAGCATGATGTTAGAGGAGGAAGATATGCCCTTGGAAGCTCTCTGCCCCCTGTGTGCCCTTGGGAGGTTACCCAGACTCTCTGTGCCTCATGGTCTGTACCTGCAAGTTGGGACAGACGCTAGTACCTGTTAACCCAAGGGTTTGTGGGTGTTAAATCACAGCTATTTGCAAACATTTTAGCTTCAGATCTCCTTCTTTTACACTCTTAAAAATTTAGGATGCCAAAGAACTTCTGTTTATGTGGGTTATATACATAAATTGATATTTACCATATAAGAAATTAAAACTGATTATATTTAAAAACATACATGTGTAAGTTTATTTTAAAAATAATAGCAAACCCATTATATGTTAACATAGATAAGGTGTGTGTTTTTTTTTTCCCTGAAACCTGAACTGTGTTTTCCAAAACAAAATACAGTGGGAAGAGTGACATTGTATTGCAGTTTGTAAATCACTTTGAAGATTAAAACAATTTTTTTTAAGTAATCTCTACACTCAACGTGGGGCTCAAACTCATGACCCCTGAGATAAAGGGTCGCATGCTCTATTGACTGAGCCAGCCAGACCGCCTCGGCAGATCACTTACATGTCTGGTTTAGTAACAGACACTTGGATTCTCATATCAAATTCATTGTTCTGATTGAAATGTATGAAGAAAATCCAGCTTCACACAGGTAAGTGGTTGGAAAAGGGAAAGATATTTTATTAGTCTCTGGATATTTTCTTTTGAGACCCCATTAAAATTCAACATGTGATAGTTTCTTAAAGGTCATTGAAATGTAGAATCTGCGACCCTGTTAATGAATTTTTCGTATTTCGTTATGCTAAGATCCATCGGATTGTCTTGCACCCCGAATGGAATTTTGACACAGGTATGATTGTGTCACATCACATATCGGTCGTTGGGGAAATACTGGCTCATGGAGTTATACAGATCTTCTCAATGTGGACACATTTCATTTCAGTGACGTCCAGAAATTACGTATGTCAGTATCATCACCTGTAGCATTGAGGAGTCTTTGTGTTTTGGGACGCTGTCAGACTCACGATGGCTGATGCAGATTTTCCAAAATTCGATTGTTACCCTTAAAGCTCCAACTTGATTCTTGGCAACAATGATCCTTGAAAGGGCAGGCTCACTTTGTTCAGTTTAGAGACCCAATTCTGAGTAACCGGTGTTTGTCTGTCGGTTCTTTCTGTGAACGCAGAGGCTGGTTAGGCTGACCGCTCAGACAGGCTCACAGGTGCCTCTCCCCCAGACACCCGTCATGTCCCCCCCAGCAGCCCAGGTACACACTCTATCATCACACAGAATAGTAAACAGATGTGTATGTACTTAAGGCCTGGGCTTCAGTGAAATTAGTTTTACTGCTTCATTAAAGACTTTTTAAAAAATATTTTATTTTTAAGTAATCTCTATACCCAGCGTGGGGCTCGAACCCATAACTCCAAGATCAAGAGTTGCATGCTCCATTCATTCATTGAGCCAGCCAGGTGTCCCTCATCAATGACCTTCTTAGGTGACACTGGCATATTTTGTCACTGTGAGTGACGGGCAGCCTGGTTGGGGGCCAGCGCTATCCCTCCTGCTGAGTCTCACCTGTGGCTTTTGTGCCATCAGCGTCCTCACTCATGGTGAGAAGGTGATGATACTTGGTACTGTCCTGAGACTAGTCTTGACCTTGCGGACACCGGGAAGGCGTTGGGGACCCGAGCTCTCCAGAGCATGCGGTGGGAACTGTGGGTCAGGTGGGAAGGGAGTGGCCTCCACAGAGGGCTTGGGCCTCTCTTGGGCTTCGGGCCATCTTGCCTGCTGCCACAATAATCCTCCCTCCCACCCCCGCTAACGAACCCCAGAGTGCACCTTGGGATGGGGGGTGGGGATATAAGCCACTGGGCGAAGTTCATCACTCGTGATTTCACATCCTGCTGAATCTGCTGATGTGTTCAGTCCTCGGGAGTGAGTGAGGAGTCCAGAGGATGCTTAGGTGCCCCCTTCTTCTTGTTCCTCTGGGAGACAAGGAAAGCATGAGTCAACAGGAGAGACACAGGGGTCTCAGCTGGGCAGTTCTCCTGCAGAGGTGGGGTCTGTTTCTCAGACGGGCTCTCAGAGTCACCCTTCCCCCTTCCTAGCCTGAAGGAGCCTCCACAGCCTCTGGCCTTCATGTCCCTTCCTCATTAACCTTCTCTGCCATGTGGAACACAGGAGTCATCGTCCTTCCCCAGGCTCTGTTTTCTTATGCTGGTTCAAACAGGCATGCATTTACAGAGCGCCTGCTGTGTGCTGGGCCCCCAGCTAAAACCCACCTGTGCTGTCTCATTTGTGCTCACAACATGCCTCCTATGGAGCTGATCTTTCTTTGTTGTTCTTTAGAAATCTGTCCAGTTTTGTTCATTTAAATGGCTACTTTGTGCCAGGCACTGGGGTACTGTGGAAGGCCAGCTCCATCCCTGGCCTGGTGGGTTTCCTGGAGGCCACAGCCATGTGGGACATGGCTTGGGGGACATGAAGAAGGCTCCCTGGATCAGGGGTTGGGGATCAGCAGGTGGAGGGAGCAGGTGGGGCAGGAAGCTATGGAGTGAGTGAGCATGAGGCTGGTGCGTAGCTCTCAACCTCGTTTGCCCCTCAGCAGAACCCACTGGCTGGTGTGTGTGCCATCGCTCGGAGGATAAGCTGGCAGCAATGGCGTCTTGGAGAGCTGGCTTCGCCTTGTCCTTCATGGGTTATAGTACGAATTTCCGAAGGCATAGTTTCCACCTTACGTAGATTCTAGAACACCCTGGCCCAACCCCCACTCCAGTAAGATGCACCTCCGCTTTCTTATTACTTTTGATATTGTTGTTAATTATTTGCAAAGCCCCGTTGAGATGTCTATGCCAGGGACTGTAAGAATTTCACTTTGGCTAGAGTTTAGAGAGCAAGGCTGGGAGCTGGGAGCATAAGGCTAGAAGGGGAGGCTGGGTCTGCCTGGCAGAAGTTGTGGATTGCTGTGTAGTTCCTCCTCGAGTCTGAGCTGAAGTCTTGTAGGCTGATCTGTCTCTGCTTGGCTTGCTTCCTACTGTGGGACAGGAGAGCTCCTCCTGGTCAAGGTCTCTCCCAGCCCTGGATGGACGTGCTAGGGGAGGCAGGTGGGCAGGCGAGGGGTCAGAGACCTCCCGGGCCTCACCCTGCTGTCCACTGTCTCTGTGACTGTGGCCAGTTGTCTGGCCTACTCTGGACCTCAGTGTCCTCTTCTATAAAATGAGTGGAACAGACTGGGGACTTGAAGGTGCATCTGACTCTTGAGATCCGTGTTGGTGTACAAGGTGGATTTACACTGTGTATGTTTGTGTGTGTGTGTGTGTGTGTGTGTTAGGAGCGACAAGGCCCCTGCCCTCAGTGCAGACCTGAGGGTTTTGCACTCCCCTCCCCCGCCCCCAGCTGTCCCCAGCCCCACGCTAGGGGACCCTGCAGCATGGTGACTTCCGTCATGTTTGTTCTGCAGCCCAGGCAGATGTTTCCGGCAGCTGGCCACTCAGCCTCCTGCCCTATTTTTAGCTCCATTGTTACCCGCCCCAGGCATCTGGCTGCCTGGGGCGCACATGACAGGCCTTGGCCCTGGAAGGGGTTCTCTTCTCTGGGTCCAGCTTGTTCCCTGCCTTCCACCGGGTCCCTGGTTTAAGTTTCCCATTGTCTCCTGGGGAAGTGAGGGTGGCATCAGGGGAAATGGGAGGGGGTGGGAGGATGATGCCGTGGAAAGAGCCCCAGCTGTGGAACCAGAGGCCTGGTTCTGTCATATAGTGAATCTGAGGCCTCAGTGTTCCCATCTGCCGAATGGCACAGTGGCTGGTGCATCTGCGTTTCTCAGAGGATTGTTGTGAAGCGGAAATGAGGTGGTGAATGTGAAATTTATTTAGGAAAATGATCTTTGGAACCAACAGCTGTGGTGGGTTCGGCTTTGTAGGGGCCCTGGAGGAGCTCCGGATCCAGAGTGGGGAGATGGGGCATGTGTTTACTAGACACCAGGGTGGGGAGCTCAGCCTGGCTTGCGTGGGACCCAGGCTGCACTCTGGAAGGAAGAGGGGGCATTGCTTTTGGTGGAAGGCGTGAGGGGTAGAGGGTGCAGATGTCTGAGGACAGACGCGTGGGGACAGGGAAGGGCTGGATGTGTCCTAGGAGGTCCGAGCGGGAGGGGGCTAGGAGCATCTCTGGCCCGTAGCTCTGGAGCTCTTCCTCCCTAGATAAGCTGCGTGGTGGGGCTGGGAACGGGAAGCTCTGCATCGCCCTTCCAGACCTGGCCGCCAGCTTAGTGGGTGTATTGCACAGTGAGTTGTGTTGCACACTGGACTTTCATCAAGGACTAAAAGGGCTCAGCTGCTAAAAGCTGGAAAGCCTTCCACCCCGTCCAGCCCCCTCACTTTGCAGATGGCAATGAGATGTGGCCCAAAGAGGGCTGTGCTGAACTTGAGACCTCTCAGAAAGCCTGGGCTGGAGAGGAATGTCTCCTGGGGCTTTTCTGCTCTATACCATAGAGACCAGGATTGCCTGGAAGGTTGGGGATGTGGAAGGTAATAGGGGGTGCTGAGGATGGGAAGGGAGGGGTCTTGAACGCTGGGCAAGGGAGTCTAACTGAAAGCCACAGAAGTAGAAGGATGGGGACAGACCCCAGAATTAGGTCATGGATTTTCACAGTTCCTTGAAAACAGGCCCCAGATCCCCATGATGTTACTGGAGGTCAGAAGTGGGGGTCCAGCCTGAGGTCTTACTGGTACCTTGGGGCCCAGCCCCTGGAAGTGGCCAGGGGAGTATCAGCAGGCCCGGAGACCTGGGTGGGGTCTTAGGAAACTCTAGATTTCTACTGACCCTGAGATGCCCAGATGGCCAACTGCTCGGAGCTCAGCCCATAAGCATGTCCTGCTTAACCCTGTTCTTCTCAAGATCTTCCCCACTGGGGTTTTGCCTCTCCTTTCCCCCAGTCCCGGGTGCATGGAACCTGGAGACAGACGGTGCCTCAGACTCTTCCAGGAGCAGGACGACTGCCCTCCCGGAGCTGACTGGGTACGGGTACCCGCCCCCACCCCCCGCCGGGGAGTATGACACCCCCCTCCTCTCGCTCCTCCCTGAAAAATCCAACAGGCAGGGGCCCTCCCATCCAGATAACACCTTCCTGTTTTCCAGAACAGCCCAGGGGGGCCACAGAAAGACTGCAGATGGAGAGACACCTGTAGTCTCTCTCTGCCTTTTCGGAGTAATGGTAGCCAAGCCTCTATCTATAGCATGGAATGAACATTTAGCTGCTTGGAACTTTCCAGATCTCTGTGGCTGACTTGGGGAGAGCTGCTGCCCCCCACCGTCTGGCAGTCGTTGGTGCTCTAATGGTCTCCCGTGTGCATCCTGTGGTGACCCACAGTGACCCTGTGGGCCCTGGTGGCCAGAGACAATGTCTTCTGTATTCTGTGAACCCCCACACCCCTGCGCGGGCTGGGTTCACAGGATCCTGGTGTCGCTATACCTAACTGTTATGATCAGGAAACTTGACATTCTCCTGTGAGAGGGGAAAGAAGTACATTCTGTCTTGTTGCCAATGTGGCGTGTGCTCACTGAGGGTCAAACCTAAAAATACTGGAGCGCATTAGTCAGGGTTAGATTTGGCTGCGAGTAACAGGACAAGCCAAATAACAGTGGTTTACACAAGATGGAAGTTTATTTCTATGTCCTGTCCAAACCTAGAGCTTTGCAGCCCACGCCTGGGGTGGTGGTTCCAGGCCGTGGATTCCTTGGGAAACTTGACCATTCCCATTCCGAGGGTGTGGCTTCACGTGCTCGTTGTTCAAGATGGCTGGGAAATGTCAGGCATCACATCTGTGTTCCAGACAGCAGGATGGAGGAAGAGAGGAAAAGGGGCCCATAGGGAAGATTCTGGAACTTGCCATATGACATGGCCCCTAGTGTTCCATTAGCTGAGACTGGTCATGGGTACCCACAGGGGACATGGGGAGTGGGCTCCTGCCCGTCATCTGGCTTGTTTAATGGGTGGAGGCATTGTGGGCATTTTGGTCAAACCTGAGGAAGCCCCCCGGCTGAGAAGTGGGGTCAGGACTTCGGGGGCTGTGGAGTCTCCCCCGGGGACATATCCCCCCCAGGGACGTCAGTCTTGGGACCAGAAAGCCCCATGCCCCAGGGCCAGCAAGAGGGAGCAGAGAAGATCTTTGAGGGGTCAGAGGCAGCCCAGTGGCAACGGTCAGAACAAAGGATGTGGGCCAGCCTCTCCTGAGGGGGTCAGAGTCTGCCCGGGAAGTGTGGCCTGTGTCTGGGCTGCTGGGGCCTGAGGGAGAGAACAAGCTCCCTCACCGGATGGTAGCCGGGAGGCCAGGGGACTCACAGACTTGGGGACTCACCGAGGGGCTACAGGAGATGTGACAGAGGTGGACGGGATGCCACAAACGCAGGGCTGCCCCAGGGAGCAGACTGGGGAGGTCAGGGAGGGCTCCAGGGCCCTGTACCTGCACCCCACTTCAAGAGAAACCAGAGATCTACACTTCTGTTCAAAACCCATTGATTTCCAAGTACTGGCAGCTAATTAGAGTGGAAAATCGCAAACCCGCAGGGATTAAGCCAGTGGTACACAGGACTGCTTTCTGCCTGTGGACGACGACCTCTACCTTCTAGACCAGATGCTTGCTGAGTCTTCAAGGGGGAGGACTTGGGGGGATGTGTGGAAGACTCGCTTCTTGTCAAGACAGCTTGACTTTTTAAAAAAAATTTTATTTAAAAAATGTTTTCATCCCCAGTTTTGTATTTGGAAAACTTTTAAGCCTACAGAAGGGAGGAGAGTACTGTTAGTGAGTTAGTGTCTGTCCTCGCCGGGGGCTGACATTTGCTCCGTTTGCTTGTGCTCTCTGTCTCTCTGTCTCTGTCTCTCTATCTCTATCTTAATCACCTAAAAGTGACAGACTCCAAGGTGCTTCATCTCTGGACCCTTCAGCCTGCGTCTCCCAGGAGCACAGTATCCACAATATCATCACACTCAAGGAATTAACTTACTTATTCCAACATGCCATCCATATTTAAAATTTCCCACTAGTTCGCAGAATGTTCCTTATAATCTTTCCCCCTTCCCTAATCCAAGTTCCTGTAGAGACAGAGCTTTATGTCAGGCAGAGCTGACCTACAGGGGAGGTTAAGAGGTGGGAGGGCTCCCCAGGGTAGGAGGCAGGAGGCTAGGGGTGCCAGAAAGGACCCTTTTCCTTCCCGAGGGTCCCAGATTCCGCAGAGCTGATGGGAGACCGTTCTCCGTCCGCCAGCTGTTAGGGGAGCCAGGAGGGAGGCTAGCCCTCCCCTTGCAGTGTCTCCCAGCTTGGGCGCTCCACCGGCAGTGGGACCTGCTGTCCCTTGCGGGTCCCCCACTGGCCACAGCTCCTCAGCTGCCCAGTCACTCTGCCCACTCTGCCACTCCCAGCTCCAAGCCCACCCCATACTGTCATCTCAGGGGGTGACAAGGATGACTCCTCCCTGCCAGAGCTGGGACCCTCGAAGGCTAGCCTGGAACTCCAGGCCCATCCTGCAGTGGCCGTCCACCTGCTGCATACTGGGGAATGTTTCCAAACATTCTTCCACTTCTGGTTTTAACTTGTAGATTTTTTTTTCCAGTTTAGAAACAAGTGGAAGCATTTCAGAAACATACAGTGTAGCAGATGAGGGAGGTCTCCTGCCATACCAGACCCCTGGTAGCTTTGCTTTATATTCTGATCTCCTCGTTTTCAAAAGAAGGAGGGTGAGGGCTGGAGGTGGTGGAGGGTTAGGTCTGGGTGACGCTCAGAGATGTAAGGCCATGTGCCATGCGGCCGAAGCTGCGTGACTCTGTCTCCTCTGAGCTGCGGAGCCTGGGGAAATTCCTATTGTTGGCCTGCTTCCCTGCGGCCCCTTCTGTAAAGTGGGGGAGTCACAAACCCTGTGTCACCTGGTTTTGAGGTGGTTGACATTAGCAAAGCCAAAAAACTCATAAAGATATGAAAAATCCCAGCAGGCTGTATGAGTGCCATGATTATTATGGGAACGTGGATGGCAAGGGGCAGCAGCCACTGGAGGTGGTGGGGGGACAAAGACACAGAGCTGGGGGAGCACAGTGGAGGGGGGTGCAGGGGGAGCCCAGGTGAGGAGCTGTGACCTTTGTCCCACTCTGAACCCATTACAAATAACTATAGTTTAAAGCCACGTTCCCAAAGTAATCCTGTTCGTCCTCAGAAATTGAGAAGGGATGGATAAGCCAAAGGAGAGTAGATAACGTCACTTGGTGCCCCTACTCAGGAGTAAGTAAACATCCTTCCTATCTTTTGTGCCTCCTTGTTGTGGGGTGCCGCCCTTGTTCCCATCAGCAAGAGCCAGGCAGGGTGGGGAGATAACGAGATGGAGCCGATTTGTTCCGTCATTATGTGTGCAGTCCCTCCCCTGAGCCAGGCAGTGGACGGAGTCAGGAAGGACGCGGGATGGCCTCTGCCAGGAAGAGCGTGCTGTGGAAGGGAATGGAGTGTTCCATCTTGCAATGATCACAATGGGCTGCGGGTTTTGAGAGGTGGGGTGGAGGGGTGGGTGGTGGGTGTGTCATCAGGGAGGGCTTCCTGGAGGCACTGGGCTTTAACCTCAAGGGGTAGGTGGAATGTAGGAGGGTGGGGGGAGGGGGGCAGTCCCCGTGAGAGCAGGATGGTGTGGGAGCGGCTTCCTCCTCACGATCTTGAGAAGGACTGAGACCTGCTCCTTGGTGCCAGCTGCCTGCTCCTCCGAAGCCTAGAAGCTTCAGGTGCCTGAGGCTGGTCATATGCTCATCTCATAAATATTTCCTGAGCATCTGCCGGGCACTGTCCTGGTGCTGGGGCTGCGATGTGGACTAGTCAGGCATTGTCCCGGCTTGGAGGGGGACAGGAGGAGGCTGAGGGGTTTCCCATAACCCCATCAGTGAGGCAACTGGGAAATAAAAGGGCTTGTAGATGGACAGAGACTGTGGTGTGGGGTGCTGTGGGCAGACAGTATCCCCAGAGGCTCAGAGAGGCCTCCCTGAGGAGGGACATTTGAGCCACGAGCACAGGAATGGGCGGCCATGTGAATAAGCTGAAGAACGTTCCAGGCAGAGGGTGCTAGGTGTGCAGCCTTCGTGAGGAGGAGTGGGCTGGGGGTGCTGGAAGAAGGAGGGGACTGTGGCCAGGACTGGAGGTGAGTGAGGTCAGAGGGGCGGGGCCTCCTCAGCAGGGGATAGGGCTGGATGTCCCAGTGTGACCTGATTCAGGGTTTTAAAGGATCTCCTGGCTGCTGCACGGAGGATGGATTGTGGGGGAGCAGGAGGGAAGGACAGGAGCTGGTGGTCTGGACCGAGCGGGAGGGGGCAAACCTGTTCTTCTCTGGGGAGAGTCCCAGAGTGGGCAGAGGACTTGCCCAAGGTCATGCAGAGCAGGGCTCTCTGGGTTAGTGATGATGGCCAGGAGCAGATGGGAACCTCCCTAAGAGGCCTACCAGATGGAACGGAAGGGGAAGTTAGAGCTGTGTGTTATACCCGCTCTGCCCTGTCACTTGCTTGGGATGGGAGCCAGCGGACCACTGAGACCACCGATTCCTCCCAGCTGTTCCTTTTATAGGCCCTGTCTGGGTGAGGCCCCTGGCCCCATGAGGGAGGTTCAGATCCAGCAGCGGCCAGGAGGGGATGTGGGAAGGAGTTGGGGGGAGAGAAGTGCATGAGGTTGGGGCCCCGGGGAGGGGAAGGGGACTGATGAGTCGGAGCCCCGACTGTGTGTCAGGCTGGCTAGCTATCACTTTCTACACATTGATTTCAGCCTCATACAGCCCAACTCAGGAGGCACAGGGACGCCCCTGCGTTTAGAGAGGAAACTGACACCCAGAGGAGGTAAGCCACACACCCAGAGTCACTAACGAGTGGTGGAGATAGGAATCCACTAGTCTTGGGCCCCAGAACCCATGCTTCCCAGGGTCAGAGACTAGGTGCCGGGCCGCTAGGGAGTCCCTTGAAACTTCCATGAGTCCCCACTTTTCTATCTGTTAAATGGGAATGCTGGCACTGGCTTACCGGGGAGTCCCCGTGCCAGTTCCAGACCCCGGAACTGGGGTCATTAAGTTCTTACCTGCAGCAGGTCACCCTAATGCCCCCCTGCCCCCCCCGCACTAGCTGAGGGGTGCCTGCTGGAGCAGAGAGCAGGGAGACTCAGCAGCACTGTCCCGCAGAAATGTCACGTGGGTCCCCTGCATCATTTTAGTCCCATTAAGAATGTGAAAATATAGATGAACGTCATTTTAATAATGTTGTTTAACCCAATATATCAACACAGAATCATTTTGACATGTATCAACATAAGAGACTGTTAATGGGATATTTTAATTTTTGGCATGGACTCCTTGACATCTGCGTGCGTCTTACACCTCTAGTGTATCCCGCTGACCTTGCTGGACTGTGGGAGATGGTAAAGCTGTCTCCCAGAGTGGCTGATTGGCCTTAAACTTCAGTGGCCACATCTGAGACACACTTTGCTACACTTCCTCACCAGAGCTTCCTGGTGTTGGTCTGCCACGGTTCGTTGTTCTAATGTGTTTTGATGACGATGGATGGTGCCTGGTGTATGACTATATGCTTGTTTGACCTTCGCACATACCTTCACATCTTGCCCATTTTAAAAAAGGGTTTTATCTTTAAGGAACCTCTACCCCCCATGTGGGCTTGAACCTACAACCCCGAGATAAGAGTCATACACTCCATTGGCCCAGCCAGCCAGGTGCCCCATCTTTTGGTAATTTTTCACTGGAATCTTGTTAATTTGGTACCAGTTGTGAGAGTTGGAACCTCCTTTTTTTTTTTTTCTTTTTGGTCGAGATTAAATGAGATGCTGTGCGTCAAGTGCTTTGCACCCAGAGATCTAGCCGTTGGCCTTCCCTCTCCGCAGTGAGGGTCACGGGCTATCTCAGGCTGCTGTTTAGATTCCCCCCACCCCCCAAACGCAGGGTGACCACACACCCTGATTTGGCTAATTACACACTCATGCATTATCTGCTCAATACCATTTCCTTGTGCTCCCGACACAATCTTCCCCTTTGCTCAGGCTGGAGGGGGCCATGGCCCAGCCAGGGAGCCTGGACGTGGGAGGCAGGAGCTCTGGCTTTCAATTCTGTCCTTGTGACTTGGAGCACCTCCCGTTCCCTCTCTGGGCCTCTGTTTCCTCATCTGTGGAGAGAGAGGGTTGGACTAGCTGACCTCCGGGGGCGTAGCCTGCTCTGAAGCTGCTTTTGGGAGCCTTTGGTGACAGCTGGTTGTGTGGTTCTGGGAGTCACATATTTCCATGAGGTGGGACTTGGGATTTTGCAAGAGGGTCTGGGGTCCATCCCGGTAGGCAGGGAGGGAGGACAAAGGAACGGGGCTGGGGTCAGTAGCTGATGTGAAGCTTTCTGCTTCAGTCCTGAGAGCCAAACTCTGCTTTGGAAAAGCCTGCAGGGTTTGCCAAGCCTGGCTGCTGTATCGGGACAGGGACAAAGAAGGTGAGGACTTGTGAGCTTTGGATTACAAATGGGGAAACTGAGACCAGAATGGGGACGATTCAGTTCTACCAAGAACCATACGAAAAGAAACAGATTTATTTATTTTATTTTTTTTTAAAGATTTTGTTTATTTATTTGACAGAGATCACAAGTAGGCAGAGAGGCAGGTAGAGAAGGGAGGAGGAAGCAGGCTCCCCACTGAGCAGAGAGCCTGATGCGGGGCTCGATCCCAGGACCCCGAGATCATGACCTGAGCCGAAGGCAGAGGCTTTAACCTACTGAGCCACTCAGGCACCCCAAGAAACAGATTTAAACTCATGTTGGTGTTTTGGGCTGAGGCCTGAAAAGTCTGCTCTTGAACCTCTTGCTTGGCCTCCCTGCTCCAGCACCTCCTCGGCTTGAATGCTGCCATTGACGAGAAGCTTATCACTCTGCAGCCTGGGCATTTATCCTGTAACATCAGGTGGTCAGTTGATGAGCTGGAGCTCATGTTCCAGCTCCTAACATTGAATTCTTCCTGGGGAAACAAGGTCACCCCTCTGCCATGGATTCCAGAGGGCAGTTTCTTTTCTCTCAGGAATGAATGCGTGTAGAGGCAGGCGGATGCATGTCCTCGTGGGGGAATTCCTCAGACGCCGTGAGAGCTGTGGTTCAGATGATTCTGTGGCTTCTTAGTCGCTGAGGGCTTCTGTAGGTGAAATGGGGCCTGGAGTCCTTGATCCCGCTGTGGGGGATCATGCACTTCTCTCCCTCTCTGGGAGACTGTGTCTGGGGTGCTCTGGCAGAGAATGGAGTGGATGAGTGGGGGTCCAAGAGGGAGGGAGGGAGGGTGTGGGGCATGCTCCGGCTCTCAGGGTCAGCTGTGAAGAGGCAGGAAGGCAGACTGGGAGGAGTGGCTGACAACTGCTGCTGTCTGCCATCCTCCTCTGAAAATGGACACAGTAAGGCCAGGACCTTTGGGCTTGTTGGATGCCTACTGCTCTGTCGGTGCTTCAAAGTGGTAACAAGCAGACCCAAAGGAGAAGGTGAAAGGGACCTATGGCTGGTGGAGAATATTCTTTTTTTTTTTTTAAAGATTTATTTTATTTATTTGAGAGCGAGAGAGAGAGAGCACGAGCAGGAGGAGGGGCAGAGGGAGAGGGAAAAGCAGGCTCCCTGCTGATCTGGGAGCCTGACCCAGGACTCAGTCCCAGGACCCTGAGCCCATGACCTGAGCTGAAGGCAGATGCTTAACTGCCTGAACCACCCAGGTGCCCCTGGCAGAGAATATTCCTCCTTTAAATTAGGGTTTTCTTTCTTTCTTTCTTTCTTTTTTTTTTTGCCAAGAGCCCCTCTAGCAAGCTGACAGAAACTCATGGACCCCCTTTCCAGAATGTTTTCAAGTGCGCAGACTGTATAGGCTTACAGAGGAAGTAAGTTGTAGTCAGAGAGCTATGGAAACACTAGAAAACAAATTGGTGATATAGTAATACATGTCGTCAGTTATTATTTTGTGAACAAGATCACCGATGAAGTAAACTAAGGTTAATTTTTATTTTGTGAAGACACATCTGTGACCAGGCTGTTGTCGCTCAGCTTAGGTGGGGACATTAAGCTAGAGCGTGCCTTTAATGGGCACACGTCTGTGTGGCAGACACCCAAGTGAGTGTGGTTGTCCTTTTGGGCTCAGGCGTTGAGAGCCTGTTTGCAGATGGCACGGCAGCATCTTTTGGGCTTGCCGGGCACAGTGAGGATAGGTTTCATTCTGGGGTCCTCGGGAATCACCTGCTTGTAAGGTCACTTTTGAGAACCTGGGGGCTCAGGACCACCAGGCACACATTTGCCCAGAGTTGGTGAGTCAAGGCGCCCCAGCACCTGTGGGCGGGCCCCGGGTCCCTGTGGCTTTAAAGGAGGGATGAGCATAAGCCCAGTTTCCAGACACCTGCAGGGAGCAGCGGGGTAAAACTGACCATGAGTTCCATGGCAAACACGTCCCAGGCTCTGTCGCACAGTGGGGACAAGAGCCTTCACTCATAATTGGATGAAGTTCCGGACTAGCATAATTGTTTATAAACCATCCAGGCTCCATGGAGCGGGTCTTTCAGTCTGCCCACACCCTGTCCTGCTCCGTTCTTCCCCCGGCAGAAGTTTGAGCTCTAGGGACCTCACTAACACACCCCCTACCTTGCTCACCATCTTCCCTGGTAGTGGGCAGTTGTGGAGTGACCACTAGGACCACCAGTCATAGAAGCTAAATCCGTTTGGGTCTGGAAAAGGCTTTTGCACCATGCCATCCCTGCTGTCATTTTAGGGCTGGGGGCATGGGGAAGTTGCTTGGGACCCTGAAGCCTGGGACAAGAAGGAGGAGGCCCCTGGGCCAGTGAGGCTCACTCCAGGCAGAGTGGAGAGAGGTTTCAGGAGCAGTTTTGCAGAGTGGGAGGCCTGGCGATCCCGGGGCTTCACCCTCCTCTAGACGGTTTGGAAGGCCGTCAACTTTCAAAGGATATTGTCCATCCCCTAGCCCTGGAGCCTACAGCTGCGCACATGGATATTGTCTTCCAGCGGTCCTGATGGGGCACCAGCTGGGGCCTGTTGTTGCCTGTGGAGCCCATGAGAAAGGCAGGGTGGCTGGAGCTGTGGGGTGTCAGCCACAGCTCAGGCCAAGTGGGCAGCTGTGGGCACCTGCTGCCTCCTGCAGGCCCTTCCCATGTCCTGTCCCTCATGCCCTTGTCTGCAACAGCTACCCGTGCTCCTGTTCCTGGGGGAGACTCTTCCCAGCCATGCCTCCTCCGCCCAGGCTGCTGAGAAGATCTGGAGAACTTCAGTGAGCTGCGTTGCCAAAGCAGGCGAAGTGGAAAGAACTTTCTGGCTCTCCTTTTGGCGGGCTGTGGCCCACTGTGGACCCCCTCTTGCTCTCTGAGCAGCCTGTGCTTCTGTTTAGGAACAGAGAGGCTCATGCTGCCCACCTTTGGCAGAGACAAGGAGAGAGAGAGGGAAAGTGGGAGGGAGGGAGAGAGGGAGGGGGAAATCGGTTGGGGTGTGGTGGGGCTCTTACAAATACAAGGTGTGCGTTTTGACAGCCATGTCGCATGGCTGCTGGGAGTTTTCAAGGATGACAAGGCAGGGCGGGAGGGAGAGAGGGAGCCCTTTCCAGACCAGAGAGGTTCAGACAGGTGGTGGTCTGGGAAGGTTTGAGGAGGGGTGGATGAGTCTAGTCACTGTGGAGGCGGCTCTGGGGAGGGGAGCCTGGGTACTCAGGGCCTGGGGACGCTCAGCCTTCCCACTGACCCGCTGAGCCCCTGCCTCTGCCACCCACCTCCCCGAGGTGCTGCTGCTGGTTTCCAGAGGCCGGGGTGGGGGGAAATGTGGCTGTGGAGCAGCTCACCCCGGGCTGACGGGCTGACTGGGCTGACGGGCTGACTGCCGCTGAGGGAGTCTGGCGTCTAGGGACTGCTCCTTGCGCCCTCCTCGCCCATCTCTGGCCGTTTCCCCAGACATTCTCTGATTTGTTCTCAACATGCTTTAACTTTATTACCCAGTGTTCAGAGAAGAAAAAGCAAAAGGAGATGATACAAATGAACTCTCATCCCACTTGGTGATCACTTCCACGAGCATTTTGACGTATATCTGCCAGGCTTTTCTGCTGATACATTTTCATGAAGTGAAACAGGATAGCAGCCTATCCTCACCTTATAGCCCACTCCTTCTGTCCCTGCGTCCTCAGTGCCTTTCCAAATCCATCAGTGTGATATTTTCAATGGCTGTTGAATCTTTCACCTTCGAGATGCCCCTACTTTATTCAGCAGAGCTGCTGTTGTTGGCTGGAGGGGGTTCCCGGGGTTTGGCCATTGTAAATGACACTTCCAGGAGCAACACACTCTGGAAGCCTGGTTTTTGCGGACGTCCTTAAGTATTTCTCTGGGAGAGAACCCGCGCTCCCCCAGGGAATCACTGCATCCAGCAGGGCACCCAGCCTGCCTTGTGTGTGAGGGACAGAAGCTTTGGCTGTGATGGTGATACCGACGATGGGGTCAAGTTCAGGGGCCTGGCACTTTCACTGAACCCTTGAGTGTCCCCAGCCTCATTTTGGGATATTCATACTAAACTGTCCTCCTGCATCCTGTTTGCATCCACGTCCTTTCCCCCTCTTTTAAAGATTTATTTATTTTAGAGAGCACACACAAGTGAGCGAGTGAGGGAGGGCACGAGCAGGGGCAGAGGCAGAGGGAGAGGAGAGAGAATCTCAAGTAGACTCCCCCTTGAGCACATAGCCCGACGCTGGGTTCGATCTCACGACCCGAGTGGAAATTGAGGTGGACTCTTAACGGACTGAGTGCCCCCCCCCCCACCGCCCACCAATGTGCATTCTTCAGAGCCAAGCCTGACTTCCCTCTGAACCTGCCCCAGGTCTTCCCACTTCTCCCCACTCTGGGAGCCTGGCCTCCATGTGGCCTGACCCAGTCACTTAGAGCCCTAGGTCCTGACCTGGTGTGGAGGGTTAATTAACCCCTTCCTTACAGTCATCTTTTCACGAGAGGAATGTAACCGTAAGGGGTCAGGGGCTGTGTCTTTATGTCCCTTTATGTCTGTAAGCCTCCGAGACCAGCAGCCAAGGGACAGCCAAGACAAGGCACACGGTAGTCACTCAGTGAACAGGTGGGAGACAGCACACCTACCTTCTGTTTCCAGCTACAGGCTGAGCTGGCCCTTTCTGGGCCTCAGACTTGGCATTTGGGCAGTGGGGGTAGAGGTGGGCTAGGTCTTGGCCTGCCGTGAATTTTCTCACCCCTTCTGCCACCACATGCCTTCTCATCCTGCAGGTCTGGGGTCCTGAGGCTGCCATCGGACTATGGGCACCACAGCCAGCACAGCCCAGCAGACGGTTTCGGCGGGCACCCCCTTTGAGGGTCTCCAGGGCGGCGGCACAATGGACGGTCAGCACTCGCTCAGTGTCCACTCCTTCCAGACCACGGGTGTGCACAACAGTAAGGCCAAGTCCATCATCCCCAACAAAGTGGCCCCCGTTGTGATCACGTGAGTGGCGGTGGGATGGGGGTGTGTGTGACCATGTCCCTGGAAGACATGGTTGGGGCAGCTGCCCAGAGGGGTGGTGGCATAGAGCACTTAGTCTACAAACCGCTTTCACAGATGAAGATACTGAGGCCCAGAGAGGTTAAGCAGTTTGTCTGGAGTAACACAGCAAGCAAGTGGCTGAATGGGTCTCTGTTGTGGGTCTCTTAGCTCATGGCCACAGGGCCAGGAAGCATGGAGAAGGAGGAGTGGCTGGAGGGGGGACACCTTTCTGAAAATCATTTTTGGCTGAATATTTTCAAAGGGAGCTTATAGATTGAGATGCATAAAATTTAGGTTTTTATTTTTCACACCTAGTAATTATGGTTCGAAACTGGGGTTAATACCAGATTTTGAAAGAACTGTGGGCTCAAAAAGCTGGAAGCTCTTGGTCACCTCTCTTAATCAGGTCCTTGAGGGGTTTTCCTGGAGGAGGCCGAGAGTGGGTTCTGGTACCATATTTTGAGATATGTGGATACACCATGTGCATCCAGAGGAAGAGGGTCCAGAAGGGGGCTCTGCGACCCTGTCTGTCCTGTGGTGTCAGTGAAGGAGTGGGTGCTGGGAGCCAGAGGTCAGGAGGACAAGAGAGGCATGGGCTCTGTCTCCTGGTGAGTCGGGAAGCCTCGGCTTCTGTTGAATCTGCCTCTGGGCCCCTCCAGCACGCGAGATGTAGGACATCGTGAGCTAAGAATGAGCTATGTTCCACACATAGAAGTTTGGCAGAGACCTAGCAGGTGGGCCTTTCTGTGTAAGGAGACCTAAGTGGTGGGAATGGTAAATCGGCCTGCTGGCTTGGGGGCCTGACAGGAAAATTAGGATCCCAAGCCACTACTGTGCTTGTGATAAGGGGAAGAGAAGAGATGTTACAGACAAGAGACTTGATACGGAGTCTCTCTGCGGGAGATGACACATCGAGGTTTGGCTCTTGAGGGCAGTGTTGGAGACACACTCTGTGACCTCAGGCAAGTCCGTTCCCCTCTCTGGGTTTTGTTTTTCTTATCCAATCACATGGAAATGACGAGCAAAATACTTAACAAAGCGGTGTGGCTCAGAACAGTCACAGGCCTGCTGGAGTGGGACTGTGTGTGCCTCCTGGATCCAGCATAAGCCTAGCACCCCTGGGGTTGTAGCGTGTTTGGGGGGAAGGGGCCTTAGAGATCACCCAACACAGGGCCTGGCAAACCTGGCAGCTGTTTTTGTAAATAAAGTTTTATTGGAACACCGCCCTCCTATTCATTTACATACTGTCCGCGGAGGCTTAACACTCGAATAGCAGAGGTATAGTTGCAACAGAAGCTCTGTGGCTCACAAGTCGAAATTATTCACTGTCCAGTTCTTGATATAAAAGGTTTGCTGACTCCTGATCTAATACGTTTTAGATCAGGTGTGAGAACTGGATCTAAATACACAAACCAAGCTTCTGGGGGTAGAGGGATTTGTTCACCACGTTGTGAGATGGAGGCCGACCTGGGAGCGGGACCCCAAGTCTCTCGACTCCTCGCTTTGTGCTCCCCTGCCCCACTCGTTCCCCTGCCCTGCCTTTCCCGGATGCAGTTCTTTAGTAAAGTGGAGCAGTGTCTTATTCACTGTTACAACCAGCATGGAAGCTTCTTGTGTCTTGAGCAGACAGATCCATCCCAGTTGAGTAGCTGCAGAAATCTGGTTTTATACCCGTGGGTTTTGCTTGAGATGGTCCCGTGTAGAGATAGCTCTGTGACTGGTAAAAATGATTATATTAATAAACACTTGCTGTGCCCAAGGCTCCTGGCTGAGCACTTCCATTCAGCAGTGACTGAGTTCTCACAG
>ML096757.1:0-50500 GCA_003697995.1 Taxidea taxus jeffersonii | reverse complement strand
CCTTCTAAAGAATGAATGGGTCAACCAGGAAATTAAAGAAGAATTGATAAAAAACCATGGAAACAAATGATAATGAAGACACAATGGTTCAAAATCTGTGGGACACAGCAAAGGCAGTCCTGAGAGGAAAATATATAGCGATACAATCCTATCTCAAGAAACAGGAAAGGTCTCAAGTACACAACCTAACCCTACACCTAAAGGAGCTCGAGAAAGAACAACAAAGAAAGCCTAAACCCAGCAGGAGAAGAGAAATAATAAAGATCAAAGCAGAAATCAATGAAATAGAAACCAAAAAAACAATAGAACAAATCAACGAAACTAGGAGCTGGTTCTTTGAAAAAATTAATAAGATTGATAATCCCCTGGCCAGACTTATCAAAAAGAAAAGAGAAAGGACCCAAATAAATAAAATCATGAATGGAAGAGGAGCGATCACAACCAACACCAAAGAAATACAAACAATTATAAGAATATATTATGAGCAACTCTGTGCCAACAAATTTGACAATATGGAAGAAATGGTTGCTTTCCTAGAGACATATAAACTGCCAAAACGGAACCAAGAAAAAATAGAAAACCTGAATAGGCCCATAACCAGTAAGGAGATTGAAACAGTCATCCAAAATCTCCAAACAAACAAAAGCCCAGGGCCAGATGGCTTCCCAGGGGAATTCTACCAAACATTTATTTATATATTTATTTTAAAGATTTTATTTATTTATTTGACAGACAGAGATCACAAGTAGGCAGAGAGAGACGAGAAAGTAGGCTCCCTGCTGAGCAGAGAGCCCAATGTGCGGCTCGATCCCAGGACCCTGGGATCATGACCTGAGCCGAAGGCAGAGGCTTTAATCCACTGAGCCACCCAGCTGCCCCTCTACCAAACATTTAAAGAAGAATTAATTCCAATTCTCCTGAAACTCTTCCAAAAAATAGAAATGGAAGGAAAACTCCCAAATTCATTTTATGAAGCCAGCATCACCTTGATCCCCAAACCAGACAAGGGTCCCATCAAAAAAGAGAATTACAGACCAATATCCTTGATGAACACAGATGCGAAAATTCTCACCAAAATACTAGCCTATAGGATCCAACAGTACATTCAGAGGATTATTCACCACGACCATGTGGGATTTATTCCAGGGCTGCAAGGTTGGTTCAACATCCGCAAATCAATCAATGTGATACAATGCATTAACAAAAGAAAGAACAAGAACCATATGGTACTCTCAATAGATGCTGAAAAAGCATTTGACAAAGTACAGCATCCCTTCCTAATCAAAACTCTTCAAAGTGTAGGGATAGAGGGCACATACCTCATATTATCAAAGCCATCTATGAAAAACCCACCACAAATATCATTCTCAATGGAGAAAAACTGAGAGCTTTTCCCCTAAGGTCAGGAAAACGGCAGGGATGTCCATTATCACCACTGTTATTCAACATAGTACTAGAAGTCCTAGCCTCAGCAATCAGACAAAAAGAAATTAAAGGCACCCAAATCGGCAAAGAAGAAGTCAAACTATAACTCTTTGCAGATGATATGATACTATATGTGGAAAACCCAAAAGGGTCCACTCCAAAAGTACAGGAATTCAGTAAAGTGTCAGGATATAAAATCAGTGCACAGAAATCAGTTGCATTCCTTTACACCAACAACAAGCCAGAAGAAAGAGAAATTAAGGGGTCAATCCCATTTACAATTGCACCCCAAACCTTAAGATACCTAGGAATAAACCTAACCAAAGAGGCAAAGAATCTATACTCAGAAAACTATAAAGTATTCATGAAAGAAATTGAGGAAGACACAAAGAAATGGGAAAATGTTCCATACTCATGGATTGGAAGAATAAATATTGTGAAAATGTCTATGCTACCTAAAGCTATCTACACATTCAATGCAATGCCTATCAAAATCCCATCCAGTTTTTTCAAAGAAATGGAACAAATAATCCTAAAATTTATATGGAACCAGAAAAGACCTCGAATAGCCAAAGGAATATTGAAAAAGAAATCCAAAGTTGGTGGCATCACAATTCCAGACTTCAAGCTCTATTACAATGCCGTCATCATCAAGACAGTATGGTCCTGGCACAAAAATAGACACATAGATCAATGGAACAGAATAGAGAGCCCAGAAGTAGACCCTCAACTCTATGGTCAACTAATCTTTGACAAAGCAGGAAAGAATATCCAATGGAAAAAAGACAGCCTCTTCAACAAATGGTGTTGGGAAAATTGGACAGCAACATGCAGAAAAATGAAATTGGACCATTTCCTTACACCACACACAAAAATAGACTCAAAATGGATGAAGGACCTCAATGTGAGAAAGGAATCCATTAAAATCCTTGAGGAGAACACAGGCAACAACCTCTTCGACCTCAGCCACAGCAATTTCTTCCTAGGAAAAATGCCAAAGGCAAGGGAAGCAAGGGAAAAGATAAACTATTGGGACTTCATCAAGATCAAAAGCTTTTGCACAGCAAAGAAAACAGTCAACAAAACCAAAAGACAACTGACAGAATGGGAGAACATATTTGCAAACGACATATCAGATAAAGGGCTAGTATCCAAAATCTATAAAGAGCTTAGCAAACTCAACACCCAAAGAACAAATAATCCAATCAAGAAATGGGCAGAGGACATGAACAGGCATTTCTGCAAAGAAGACATCCAGATGGCCAACAGACACATGAAAAAGTGCTCCACATCACTGGGCATCAGGGAAATACAAATCAAAACCGCAATGAGATACCACCTCACACCAGTCAGAATGGCTAAAATTGACAAGTCAGGAAATGACAGATGCTGGCGAGGATGCGGAGAAAGGGGAACCCTTCTACACTGTGGGTGGGAATGCAAGCTGGTGCAACCACTCTGGAAAACAGCATGGAGGTTCCTCAAAAAGTTGAAAACAGAGCTACCCTATGACCCAACAATTGCACTACTGGGTATTTACCCTAAGGATACAAACGCAGTGATCCGAAGGGGCACATAAACCCAAATGTTTATAGCAGCAATGACCACAATAGTCAAGTTATGGAAAGAACCTAGATGTCTATCAACAGATGAATGGATAAAGAAGAGGTGGTATACAATGGAATACTATGCAGCCATCAAAAGAAATGAAATCTTACAGGGCGCTTGGGTGGCCTTCGGCTCAGGTAAGATCTCAGGGGTCCTGGGATCAAGCCCCGCAGTCCCTCTGCTTGGCGGGGAGCCTGCTTCCTCCTCTCTCTCTCTCTGCCTGCCTCTCTGCCTACTTGTGATCTCTGTCAAATAAATAAATAAAATCTTAAAAAAAAAAGAAAAAAAAAGAAATGAAATCTTGCCATTTACGACGACATGGATGGAACTAGAGGGTATTATGCTTAGCAAAATAAGTCAATCAGAGAAAGACAACTATCATATGATCTCCCTGATATGAGGAAGTGGAGATGCAACGGGGGTGGGGGCTAAGGGGGTAGGAAAAGAATAAATGAAACAAGATGGGATCAGGATGGAGACAAACCAAAAGAGACTCTTAATGTCATAAAACAAACTGAGGGGGATTGGGGGGAGGGGTGTTGGGAGAGGGTGGTGGGGTTACATTATATGTTTAAATAAAAATAAAAATTTTTTTAAAAATTTAAAAAATGAGGATAGTTTGGGATGCCTGGGTGGCTCTGTCAGTTAAGTGTCTGCCTTTGGCTCAGGTCATGATTTCAGGGTGCTGGGATTGAGCCCTGCATCAGGCTCCCATGCTCAGTGGGGAGTCTGCTTCTCCTTCTCCCTCTGCTTGTGCTTGCTTTCTCTCTCTGTAAACAAACAAACAAACAAACAAACAAACCCCGAAAGTCTGTAATAAGAGACAAGGAATGGCATTATATAATGATAAAGGGATCAACCCAATAAGAAGAGATAACACTTATAAATATTTATACACCCAAAATAGGAGCACCTAAATATATAAAGCACATATAAATTAACAGACATAGAGAAATTGACAGTAATCCAATAATAGTAGGGAGTTTTAAAACCCCACTTACGTTAGTGGATGGATCATCCAGACAGAAGATTAAGGAAGAAAGACTAACCTTGAACAACACATTAGAACAGATAGACTTAATATCTATATATCCATATCTACCTGATTATATATAAAGAGATAGAGACAGAGAGAGAAAGAGGCAGAGAGAGAATATTCCATCTAGGAACAGTATAATACACATTCTTCTCATGTGTACAGGGGACATTCTCCAAGATAAATTGTGTATTAGGTTACAAATCAAGTGTCAATAAATTTAAGAAGATTAAAGTGATATCAAGCATCCTTTTCAACCACAATATATAAACTAGAAATCAACTACAAGAAGAAAAGTGGAAAAAACACATATGTGGTGACTAAAAAACATGCCTCCAGATAACCAATGAGTCAATGAAGAAATCAACAAGGAAATAAAAAATACTTTGAGGTAAATGAAAATGAGAAAACAACACTCTAAAATCTATGGGATACAGCAAAAACCGTTGCAAGAAGGAATTATGTAGCAATAAAAGCCCTACCTCAGGAAACAAGAAAAATCTCAAAGAATCAATCTAATCTTACATCTAAAGGAGATAGAAAAAGAAGAAAAAATAAAGCCCAAAGTTAGCAGAAGGAAGGAAATAAATATCAGTACAGAAATAAATGAAGTGGGATCCTCAGGAAATAATAGAAAAGGTTAGTGAAACTAAGAGCTGATTCTTTGAAAAGATAAACAAAGTGAATACACCTTTCACAAGACTCATCAAAAAGAAAAGAGAAGGACGCCTGGTGGCTCAGTTGGTTAAGTGGCTGCCTTCGGCTCAGGTCATGATCCCAGCGTCCTGAGATCGAGCCCCACATCGGGCTCCTTGCTCGGCAGGGAGCCTGCTTCTCCCTCTGCCTCTGCCTACCACTCTGTCTGCCTGTGCTCTCTCTCTCTTTCTCTAACAAATAAATAAATAAAATCTTAAAAAAAAAAAAAAGAAAATAAAAGAGAAAGGGGTTCCTGGGAGGCTCAGTTGGTTGAACATCTGACTCTTGATCTCAACTCAGGTCATGATCTCAGGGTCCTGGGATTGATCCTTGTGTCAGGCTCTGCACTCAGCTTGGAGTCTGTTTGAGGATTCTTTCCCTCCCTCTCCCTTTGCCCCTCTCCCCACTCACCCTCTCTCTTTCTCTAAAATAAATAAATCTCTCCCTCCTCCCTCTAAAATAGATAAATCTTTAAAAAGTAAGAAGAGGGATGCCTGGGTGGCTCAGTGGGTTATGCCACTGCTTCAGCTCGGGTCACGATCCTAGGGTCCTGGGATTGAGTCCTGTATCAGGTTCCTTGCTCAGTGGGGAGCCTGCTTCTCCCTCTGCTTGCAGCTCCTCCTGCTTGTGTTCTCTCTCTCTGACAAATAAATACATAAAATATTTTTTCAAATAAAATTCAGACATAATGATTACTAATAATGAAAATGAATCAGTAATCAAAAAACTCCCCAAACCAAGCATTCAGGACCAGACTGCTTCACAAGGAAATTTTAGCAAATATTTAAAGAATAATTTATACCTTTCTTCTCAAATTATTCCAAAAAATTGAAGAGGAAGGAATTCTTCCCATCTCATTCTATGAGGCCAGCATTACCCTGACACCTAAACCAGACAAAGACAACAATCAATCAATCAATCAATCAATCAATGTAATTACAGGCCAATATTCCTAATGAACATAGATGCAAAAATTCTCAACCAAATACTAGCAAACAAAATGCAACAATACAGTAAAAGGATCACATACCATGATCAAGTAGGTTTTGTTGTAGGAATGCAAGGATGGTTCAACATCCAAAAGTCAATCAAGGAGATACACAACAAAACAAAGAATAAAAGTCATATGATCATCTTAACAGATGCAGTAAAAGCATTTGGCAAAATTCAACATCTGTTTTTTTTGTTTTTTTTTTTTTTAAAGATTTTATTTATTTATTTGTCAGATAGAGAGAGAGCGCAGGAGCAAGCACAGGCAGACAGAGTGGCAGGCAGAGGCAGAGGGAGAAGCAGGCTCACTGCTGAGCAAGGAGTCTGATGTGGGACTCGATCCCAGGACGCTGGAATCATGACCCGAGCCGAAGGCAGCTGCTTAACCAACTGAGCCACCCAGGCGTCCCTCAACATCTGTTTTTGATTAAAAACTCTCAACAAAGTGAGTATAGAAGAAATATACTTCAACATAATAAAGTCCATGTGTGACATGGACACATGCTGACATCATACTGAAAAGTGAAAGTTGAAAAGTTTTCCTCTACAATCAGGAACAAGATTAGGATGCTCGCTCTTGCCACTTTTATTCAAAAGTAGTATTGGAAGTCCTACCTATAACAATTAGATAAGAAAAAGAACAAAAGACATCTGGAAGACCAGCAGGGAAACTCTGCCTGCATGCAACATGACGCCTGACCAGAGAGTTCTTCAGGGCCTCAGTTCTAGTGGAAGTAGTATGCAGTCTCATTTAACAGACCAGAGCACACCTAGTTAAAACTTGCCACATTCTAGCCAAGGACAAAATGCTGCCCACTGCAGGCAAGGAGAGCCTCTGCAGACAACTGGCCTGAAGGACAGAGCAGCCAAAATACAACAGCAGAGTACATGTAGCACACACCAGGGACACTGCCTGAAGCACCATGCCCTGGACACTATAGGACCTCTTCTTCATAAAACCATTACTTTCAGAAGCAGGTAATACAACAGGATTTCTAATATAGAGAAGAAGGCAAAGACTTAGACAAAATGCCAAGAGAGAGGAATTCATCTCAAATGGAAGAACAAGATAAGGCCATGGCCTGATATCTAAATGAAACAGATGTAAGTAACATGATTGATGGAGAATTTAAAGCAATGATCATAACAATACTCACTGGGCTTAAAAAAAGAGTGGAAGACATAAAGGAGACCCTTATCACAGAGATAAAAGAGTTAAAAAAGAATCAGCCAGAAATGAAGAAGGCAATAACTGAGATTGGAAACAGGCTTGATGCAATGAACAAAAGGCTGGAAGAAGCAGAGGAATAAATAAGTGATATAGATGACAAAATAGTGGGGAACAGTGAAGCTGAACAAGTGAGAAAAAGAATTATGGAACACAAGAATAGACTTAGGGAACTCAGTGGCTCCATCAAATGTTATAACATTCATGATACAGCAGAATAAGTGAGAGAAAAGGCAGCAGAAAATTTATTTGAATTAATAGCTGAAAACTTCCCCAATTTGAAGAAGGAAACAGACACCCAGAACAAGGAAGAACAGAGAACGTCCATCAAAATCAATAAAAGCAAACCAACACCAAGACATACTATAATTAAATTTGCAAAATACAGCGATAAAGAAGAAAATATCAAAAGCAGCAAGACAGGAGAAGCCCTTACTTTACAAGAGAAAACTGATAAGGCTAGCTGGAGATTTCTCAACAGAAACATGGCAAGCCAGAAGGGAGTGGCATGATATGAATAAGAAAACTCTGTAGCCAAGAGTACTCTAACCAGCAAGGCTATCATTCAGAATAGGAGGAGAGATAAAGAGTTCCTCAGACAAACACTAATGGAGTTTGTGACCACTAAATCAGCCCCACAAGAAGTATTAAAGGGGACTCTTTGAGGGGAAAGGAGAGACCAAAAGTGATAAAAACAAGAAAGGATCAGAGAAAATCTCCTGAAACAATGACAAAACAAGTAATAAAATGGCACTGAATACATATTTATCAGTAATTACTTTGAATGTAAATGGACTAAACTCTCCATTCAAAAGACATATGATATTCAGAATGGATAAAAAAAAAAAGATCCACCTATATACTGTCCAAAAGAGACTCATTTTATTTTTATTTTTTTTAAAGATTTTATTTATTTATTTGATAGACAGAGATTACAAGTAGGCAGAGAGGCAGGCAGAGAGAGAGGAGGAAGCAGGTTGTCGGCTGAGCAGAGTCCGATGCGGGGCTCGATCTCACGACCCCGGGATCATGACACGAGCTGAAGGCAGCGGCTTTAACCCACTGAGCCACCCAGGCGCCCCAAGAGACTCATTTTAGACCCAAAGTCACCTGCAGATTGAAAGTGAGGGAATGGAGAAGCATTAATCTTGCAAATGGATGTCAAAGAGAGCCAGAGTAGAAATGCTTTTATTGGACAAATTAGACTTTAAAACAAAGATTGTAACAAGAGATGATAATAAAGTGGACAATCCAACAAGAAGATCTAACAATTGTAAATATTCAAGCACCCAACCTGGGAGCATGCAAATATATAAAACAATTATAACAAACATAAAGGAACTGATTGATAATAATCCAATAATAGTAGGGGACTTTAACACCACAATTATATCAATGGGCAGATCATCAAAACAGAAAACTAACAAGAAAACAATGGCTTTGAATGACACACTGGACCAGATGGACTTAACAGATACATTCAGAACATTTCATCCTAAAACAGCAGAATATACATTCTTTCCAAGTGCATATGGAACATTCTCCAGAATCAGTTACATATTAGGCCACAAATCAGCCCTCAACAAATACAAAAAGACTGAGACAATATCATGCCCCTTTTCTGACCACAACACTATGAAACTTGAAGTCAGCTGCAAGAAAAAATTTAGAAAGAGGGGTGCCTGGGTGCCTCAGTGGATTAAAGCCTCTGCCTTCAGCTCAGGTCATGATCCCAGGGTCCTGGGATCAAGCCCCGCATCAGGCTCCCTGTTCAGCGGAGAGCCTGCTTCTCCCTCTCTCTCTCTGCTTGCCTCTCTACCTATTTGTGATCAAATAAAATCTTATAAACAAACAAAAGAAAAAAGAAAAAAAGGAAAAAATTTAGAAAGACCACAAATACATGGGGTTAAACAACATGGTACTAAACAATGAATGGGTCAACCAGGAAATCAAGGGAGAAATGAAAAACAACAACAACAACAAACAAACAGGGAAACAAATGAAAATGAAAACACAATGGTCCAAACCTCTGGGATGCAACAAGAGTAATATATAGCAATACAGGCTTACCTTAAGAAGCAAGAAAAATCTCAAATAAACAACCTAACCTTACACCTACAGAATCTAGAAAAAGAACAACAAATGAAGCCTAAAGCCACATCATATGTTATTAGGGAAATGCAATGAAAACAAACAATAAAATTCCACTATACATCTGTTAGAATAGCTAACTTTCATAACACTGACAACACCAAATGTTGATGAGAATATACAGCAACAGGAACTCTTATTCATTGCTGGTGGGAATGCAAAATGGTACAACCACTTTGGAAAGTAATTTGGTGGTTTCTTTTCTTTTCTTTTTCCTCATTTTCTTTTTTTCTTTTTAAAGATTTTATTTATTTATTTGACAGACAGCGATCACAAGTAGGCAGGGAGGTAGGCAGAGAGAGAGAGGAAAGCAAGCTCCCTGCTGAGCAGAGAGCCCAATGTGGGGCTCGATCCCAGGATCCTGAGATCATGACCTGAGCCAAAGGCAGAGGCTTTAACCCACTGAGCCACCCAGGTGCCCCCTTTTTTCTTTTCTTTTAAAGAGATTTTATTGATTTATTTGGGAAAGAGGGAGAGAGGGAGAGAGAGTAAGCACAAAAGTGGGGGGTGCGGCAGAGGGAGAAGCAGACTCCTCACTGAGCAGTGAGCCTGACCTAGGGATGCTAGGATCATGACTTGAGCATTAGGTAGGTGTTTGTCTGACTGAGCCACCCAGGTGCCCCAGTTTGGCAATTTCTTACAAAGCTAAACACATTCTGGGCAATACTCCATCATCTGGATGCTCCACCATTTATTCACCATTCACCCATTGAAGGACATCTTACCTGCTTCCAAGTTTTGACAATTATGAATTAAGCTGATATAGACATCCACATGCAGGTTTTTGTATGGACATAAGTTTTTAAGTCACTTGGATAAATGCTGATAGCATGATTACTGGATGATGGAGTATTATCTAGTACTAAAAAGAAATGACTATTGGGGTGCCTGGGTGGCTGGGATACTGTAATGGGTTAAAGCTTCTGCCTTCGGCTTGGGTCATGATCTCAGGGTCCTGGGATCGAGCCCCGCATTAGACTTTCTGCTCAGTGGGGAGCCTGCTTCCCCCTCTCTCTCTGCCTGCCTCTCTGCCTACTTGTGATCTGTATCTGTCAAATAAAATCTTAAAAAAAAAAAAAAGAAATGAGCTATCAAGCCCTGAAAAGACATGAAGAAAACTTTAATGCACATTACTCAGTGAAAGAAGCCAATCTTAGAAATCTATATACTGCATGATTCCAATGACATGGCCTTCTGGAAAAGGCAAAACTAAGGAGACCATAAAAACACCAGTGGATACTGAAGATTAAGGGGTAGGAGGGAAGAACGGAACATGAATGATTTTTAGGACAGTGTAACTATTCTGTGTGATACTGTAATGGTGGATATAAATCATCTCATGTTATTCAAATCCATGGAATGTACAATACCAAGCAATAATGTAAGCTAGGAACTTTGGGTGACAATGATGTGGCAATGTGGGTTCATTGATTATAATAAATATATTATTCTGTTGCTAGATTTTGACAGTGGGGAAGGTTCTGTGTATGCAGGGGTGGAGTATGTGGGAAATCTGTGTACCTTCTGCTTAATTTTTCTGTGAACTTAAAATTGCTCTAAAATTGCTCAATTTAAAAAAAGAAATTGTACTCTGTATATCCTGTAACTAAAAAATCATGTTAGCTATAACAGAAAGTAATTCTTTCTTTCTTTCCATTCTTCTTACCTTCCCTTCTTCCTTCTATCCTTCAATTCTTTCTGCTTTCCCTTTATCCTTTCTTCCTTCCTGAACATTTCAGTCCAAAACCATTAGGTGAGTCCAAGTGAGTTAAGTCCATGTGGGTTGAGAAACAGCCTGGTGAGAGGTTGCACAAGTAAGAGTAGGAAGACATCTTTGCAGCATGGGGTGGAATGTCAGAGTCTGCAAATAGGGGTGGGAATAGTTGTGCTGAAGGCCCAGTGCAGGATGTTGGTTCTAAGAATAAAGAATGTATCCACACATGGGGTTGGAGCAATAATAGGAAGGTCCATGCGCTATTGGGTGTCAAGTGGGATGAAGAGGGCAACTATGTTAACCCGATGTGGAATATTGGAGATCCAGCTGGGTAAAGAAGGCATCCATAAAGTGGAGTGGCAGCAGTCAGCACAGGGTTCAGGTTTAAGAAAGGTGAGGAGAGCAACTGTGTGTGTTGGGGTGATAGCAGCAGCCACAGCTGGTATGGAATGTTAGAGTCTGAGCTGTGTGAGAAGCACACATGCAATGGAGATGGAGGTAGTATGAGTCAGGGTGAGATGTCAAAGCCCATGCAGGGTGAGAGGGTCATATGGACAGAGGAAAACATACTGTATGATCTCACCTATATGTGGGATCTTAAACAAACAAACAAATAAACAAACTTATAAAAACAGAAAATTAACTGGTGATTACCAATGGTGGGGGGTAGGGGAGGAGAGAAATGAGTGAAGGAGATCGAAAGATACAAACTTTAACTTGTAAGATAAAGAAGTTCTGGAGATGTGATGTATAGCATGTGGACTATGGTTAACAACATTGTATCATATATTTGAAAGTTGCTAAGAGAGTAGATTTTAAAAGTTTTCATCACAAGAAAAAAATGTAAGTATGTGGGGTGAAATTAATTAAACTTATTCTGGTAATCATTTCACAATGTATATACATGGCAAATCATTGTTATACACCTTAAAGTTATGCAGTGTTACATGTCAAGTACATTTCAATAAGACTGGGAAAGATCCACAAAAAATTTCCCCTTTTCCCTCTCCTGAGACACTGATAACTACTTTTTTGCTTTCTGTGTCTATAAATTTGACTAATTTAGGTATCTCATATAAATGGAATTACATAATATTTATTCTTTTTTTGTCTGTCTTATTTCACTAAGCATGTTTTCAAGATCTATCCTGCTGTAGCATATATCAAAATTTCATTCCTTTTTATGGCTGAATAAAATTCTATTATATGTATATATCACATTTTGCTTATCCACTCATGAATGTACATTTGGATTGTTTCTACCTTTTGAGTATTGTGATGAATGGTGCTCTGGAAATTGGTATAAAAATATCTGTTTGACAGTATGGAATTTCCTCAAAAAGTTAAAAATAGAACTACCCTATGATCCAGCAATTACACTGCTAGGTATTTACCCAAAGGATAAAAATATACAGACTTAAAGGTGTACATGCACCCCGATGTTCATAACAGCATTATCAACAATACCAAAGTATGGAAAGAGCCAAGATTTCTGTGAAATGGATAAAGAAGATGTGGTATATATACACAGTGGAATATTACTCAGCCATCAAAAGGAATGAAGTCTTGCCATTTACAACGATGCACATAGAGCTAGAGTGTATTATGCTAAGCAAAATAAGCCAGTCAGAGAAAGACAAATATCATATGATTTCACTCATATGTGGAATTTAAGAAACAATACAGATGAACATATGGGAAGGGGGAAAACAAATAATAAAAGACTCTTAAAGATAGAGAACAAACTGAGGGTTGATGGAGGGAGGTGGTTGGGAGATCGGCTAGATGGGTGATGGGCATTAAGGAAGGCACTTGTCATGTTAGGCACTGGGTGTTTTATGCAAGTGATGAATCACTGAATTCTATTCCTGAGACAAATATCGAAAGGTATGTTAACCAACTAGAATTTGAAGAAAAAAAATAAAATCACTTAATATGAAAAGTTGGAAGAATAAAAATCCCTATATAAAAAAAAATCTGTTTGGGTGTGTTCTTCAAATTCCTTTGTGTCCATACCCAGATATGAAACTGTTGCATCAGATGGTAATGTTATGTTGAAGTTTTTAAGGAAGCTCCATACTGCTTTCCACAGGAGCTGCACCATTTTACCTTTCCAGAGGCAATGCACAAGAGTTCCAATTTCTCCCATCCACAGCAACACTTGTTGTTTTCTATTGAGTGTTTTTATCATGAAACAGTGTTGGTTTTTGTCAACATGCTTTTTCTGCCTCAGTCAAAATGGTCATGTGGTTTCCCCCTTCTTTCTATTAATCTGGTACATTCCATTTTCCCAGCTTTATTAAGATATAATTGACAACTCGGGGTGCCTGGGTGGTTCAATGTATTAAGCCGCTGCCTTCGGCTCAGGTCATGATCTCAGGGTCCTGAGATCGAGCCCCACATCAGGCTCTCTGCTCAGCAGGGAGCCTGCTTCCCCCTCTCTCTCTGCCTACTTGTGATCTCTCTCTCTGTCAAATAAATAAATAAAATCTTTAAAAAAAAGATATAATTGACAACTCAAATTGTATATATTTACCATATATAATGTGGTGCTTTGATATACATATACTTTGTGAAATGATTACCACCCAGATTAATTAACATATCCATCATGTTGCAGACTTATGTTACTTTTTGTTTTAGAGATGAGAATGCTTAAGGTTTACTCTCTTAGCAAATTTCAAGTATACAAGACAGTATTATTAACTATAATCATCATGATGTATGTACATCAGATCCACAAAACTTATTCATCCTACAGTGGCAAGCTTGTACCCTTTGACCAGCATCTTTCCACTTTCCCTATTCCCCAGACCCTCGTAACTGCCATTTTACTGTTTCTATGAGTTAGGCCTTTTTATGGTTCTGTTTTGTTTTTTAGGTACACATATAAGTGATATCATACAGTATTTGTGTTTACCTGTCTGGCTTATTTCACCAAGCATTATGTTTTCTAGGCTCATGCTTATCATCACACATAGCAGGATTTCCTTTTTTCTCACAACTGAATAATATTCACATGAGGCTTACATAAAACATCTTGTAGTTATAACAGCATGTTCTAACTTCAATTGCATACAGAAACTACCCTTTACCCCCCTCTATTTTGTTTTTGGTGTCACAAGATCTGTCTTTTTATATCGTGTATCCATTGACAAGCTATTGTAGCAATCATTATCTAATGCTTTGTCCCTAAACCTTTGCATTAAAGTTAAGTGATTTTTTAATAAGATTTTATTTATTTATTTGACACAGAGAGAGATCACAAGTAGGCAGAGAGGCAAGCAGGGGTGGGGGAGCAGGCTCCCTGCTGAGCAGAGAGCCCGATATGGAACTTGATCCCAGGACCCTGAGATCACGACCTGAGCCGAGGGCAGAGGCTTAGCCCACTGAGCCACCCACGCGCCCAGTGATTTTTTTTTTTAAAGGTTTTATTTATTCATTTGACAGAGAGACAGGCAGGTAGAGAGAGTGGGAGAAGCAGGCTCCCTGCTGAGCGGAGAGCCTGATGCGGGGCTCAATCCCATGACCTTGAGATCATGACCTGAGCCAAAGGCAGAGGCCTAACCCACTGAGCCACCCAGGCACCCTGAAAGTTAAGTGATTTCTAAAACATCAAATTATAGGATGAGTATTCTGTAATTTACTGTATCCTTACCTTTACCAATATGTTTTATTTTTTTCATATGTTTTCATGTCAGTAGTTAGTATCCTTTCATTTCAGCTTGAGGAACTCCTTTATGCAGATCTAGTGATGATTAACAATTAACTCTCTCAGACTTAAATAGCCAGGGAAATTCTTTATCTCTCCCTCACTTCTAAATGACAGCTTTGCTGGGTAGAATATTCTTGGTTTTCTTCTTTCAGCACTTTGATATTTCACCCTACTCTGTCTCAGCCTGCAAGGTTTGTGCTGAGAATGACACTGATAGCTTTATAGAGTTTACTTTGTATGTGAGGAGGTTTTTCTTCTTTTTTTTTTGCTTTTATATTTTCTCTTTGATTTGAGATTGTTTTATTATGATGTATTTGTAGAAAATATCTTTGGGTCGAATCTGTCTGGGGACCTATGAGCTTCATAAACTTGGCTGCCTATATCTCTTTCCAGATATGGGAAGTTCCCAGTCTTCCTTCCTTTCTCCCTCCCTTTTTTCCTTCCTTTCTCCCTTCCCTCCTTTTCTTTTTTAAGATTTTTATTCGTTTATCAGAGGGAGAGAGAGAGAGAGAGAGAGAGAGAGAGCACAAGCAGGGGAATGCCAGGCAGAGGGAGAAACAGGCTTTATGCTGAGCAAGTAGCCCCATGTGGGACTCAATCCTAGGACCCTGGGATCATAACATGAGCTGAAGGCAGATGCTTAACCTACTGAGCCTCCCAGGTGTCCCCTCAGTCATTATTTATTTAAATAAGTTTTCTGCTCCTTTCTCCCTCTCTTTCCTTCTGGTATTCCCAAAATCTAGAAATTGTTTCAATTGATGGTATTTCGTAATCCATGTAGTCTTTCTTCACTCCTTTTTATTCTTTTAGTTGTTGTTGATCTCTGAATAGATAATTTTAAGTGACTTGTTTTCAAGTTGAGATTCTTTCTTTTTATCAAGTCAGTTGTTGATGTTGCAATTTTCATTTCATTCATTGTGTTCTTTAGCTCCAGAATTTCTGTTTAGTTCTTTTTTTGGGATTTTTGTCTCTCTGTTAAACTTCTCATTTTGTTCCTGTGTTGTTTTTCCGATTTTATTGAATTGTTTTTCTTTGTTTCTTTGTAAGTTACTGAGATTCCTTAAAGCAACTATTTTGAATTTCATCTTATTCAAATCATAGATCTCCATTTCTTTTGGGTTGGTTACTGAAAATTTATTGTTTTCCTTTGGTAGTTTCACATTTCCTTGATTTTTCAAGTTCCTTGAAGTATTTGGATTACTGTCTGGGCATTTGAGAAAGTGATTACCTCCTCCAGTCTTTACTGTCCGGCTTTGGGAGAGAAATATTTCTGTCAGCCTGTCTAGGGATTCTGGAATTACCTCAAAACTTTTCTACGTGTATGCCTGCTCTACACTTCTTGTTCTCTCTCTCTCTCTCTCTCTCTCTCTGTGTATGTGGCATTCTTAAGATTATATGCCTTCTTTTTGCAAAGCTGGACCTACTGCTAACTGACAGCTTTAGCTTTACTTTCCCTAAGATAATGGTGAATGTTTTAGTTTGTTTGCTTTTCCACAATCTTGCAGAGTTGGGCCAGTTTTCTGTGTTCATGAGCCCTCTGCCAATGCTTTCACCTGCCATTCTCACACCCAGGGAACTGACCACAACGTGTGTGTGTTTGCGGGGGGGCAGGTCATGTGGGTGAGGTGTGGAGAGCATTAGGGATGCCTGTGGGCCAGTAGGAGAATCTGCAGGCAAGACCTCACTAATGGTTTGTTGTGGCCCTTGTAATGAAGCCCACAAAACAGTTAATCATATCTCATGTCTCTGTGATGCACTCTAAGCCCTGCCTGCTATGTTCCTATTCTCTCCTCATGTTCAGGTGTACAGCTTACCTCAGTATTCCAGACGGGGTAAGAAAAAGGTAGACCTCTTTGGCAGTGTCTCACATAGCTGGGAAGGATGGGCACTCACTCACATGTTCTCACTTTCTGCTGTGGGAGAAACTGCAGGCTAAGGTGTTCCTCTTGGTACTAAGCTGTGCCACTTTGTGGGAATTGAGACACAGATAAAGTAAAACTATTTCTTTTACCATCTTCAGTGCAATGGATTTCTTCAGATCCAATTTTGGATTTTTTTTTCTTTCTCCAAGGATGTGCTAGAACTTCTCCACTGGACTGTTAGACTTCAAAAACGGATACTCTTACTCATGAGTGTTTTCAAAATCAAGGTTCTTTGAGGGGCAGATATTAGAAAACTACTACTCCTATAGTTTATTACATTGAAGGGTTTTTGTATGTAGGACCATCCCTGCACTCTGGGAATAAATCCCACTTGGTCATGATGTAAAAACTTCTTTTTAAATTTTGAAACATGTTATCATATTAGAACAGTGTGTTTTTTTCCAGATCTATAAATCTTTTAATATGTGCTGAATTTAGTTTGCTAGTAGTTTGTGGGTGATATTTGGATCTTACTATTTTAACGGAAGGAAGGAATGCAACATATGGCAGTTAAGATGGAAGAACAAAAATTTAACTTAGAAGAATTGAAGGAACAGAGATTTTATATATTGTTATTTTCATATTTTAAAAACATTATCGGGGCACCTGGGTGGCTCAGTGGGTTAAAGCCTCTGCCTTTGGCTTGAGGCATGATTCCAGGGTCCTGGGATCGGGCCCCACATTGGGCTCTCTGCTCAGCAGGGAGCCTGCTTCCTCCTCTCTCTCTCTGCCCGCCTCTCTGCCTACTTGTGATCTGTATCTGTCAAATAAATAAATAAAATCTTTAAAAAATAAAAAAATAAAAACACTATCAATAAGACTCGGCATTGCACACCCGGGAAAATATATAATTAAATATTTTACAAATATGATAGAACAGTTTGAATTGTACTTTCCCTTAAAAGAAGATTGCTAGGGGCACCTGGGTGGCCCAGTGGGTTAGGCCTGTGCCTTCAGCTCAGGTCACGATTCCAGGGTCCTGGGATTGAGTCCCACATCAGGCTCTCTGCAGAGTGGGGAGGCTGCTTCCCCTCTCTCTCTGCCTGCCTTTCTGCCTACTTGTGATCTCTCTGTCAAATAAATAAATAAAAATCTTTATTAACAAAAAAAAGAAGATTGATTCATAGATCTGGAACACATTTCTTTTATTAAAAGATATTTAAAATTTTAATTATTACTGTATGGGATAAACTGTTGGACCTAGCCACTTATGAGGACTGAATATGAATTTTGAAAATACATCATTGGTTCATTTTTGGTAAAGGTTAAGAATGAACCATGAATTTACTGAAATTGCTTTAAAATCTGTTCTTCCATTTCCATTAACATACCTCCATGAGATTATTTTTTTATGATGAGAACTTAGAACTAGTTTAGACGTAAATTTTCCTCTGTAAGTAACACTTTTTTTTTTTTAAGATTTTTATTTATTTGACAGAGATCACAAGTAGGCAGAGAAGCAGGCAGAGAGAGAGGAGGAAGCAGGCTCCCCGCAGAGCCGAGAGCCAGATGTGGGGCTCGATGGCAGGACTCTGAGATCATGACCTGAGCCGAAGGCAGAGGCTTTAACCCACTGAGCCACCCAGGTGCCCCTATAACACTTTTATCAACCCAACCTAGTTTAGATAAATGACCAAACAAGAAACAGTATCATTTGTCACATTGAAATCTTTAAATATTTATACTCAATGTATTCATTCAAAGTGGGCTTACAGGCATTTAATAAGGGAATAGAATTTTACTCATATCTGCTTTAGTTACAATTATAGAACAAAAACTTAGTGTAATAGCCATTCACTGTAACAAATGCTAATTGACAAATTTTCTCTAAACAAAGTATACAGTTTCTTAAATTATTTCTTCTCTGTTCTGATGATTGAAATGTAATTTTATGTCTGTTGAATTTCACATTTAAAAAATGAAATTGCATTTTGTATAGTTTTCTCCAATCTATGAGTAATTTATTTTTTAAATTTATTTATTTGACAGAGGGAGAGAAAGAGAAAGCACAAGCAAGGGAAGAGCAGGAGAGGGAGAAGCAGGCTCTCCACTGAGCAGGGCTCCATCCCAGGACCCTGGGATCACGACCTGAGCAGAAGGTAGATGCTTAACCAAGGGAGTCACCCAGGCGCCTCTATGTGTAACCTATTTTATTTTATTTTTTAAAAGATTTTATTTATTTATTTGACAGAGAGAGAGAGAGATCACAAGCAGGCAGAGAGGCAGGCAGAGACAGAGAGGGAAGCAGGTTCCCCGCCGAGCAGAGAGCCCAATGTGGGGCCCGGTCCCAGGACCCCGAGATCATGACCCCAGCCGAAGGCAGAGGCTTTAACCCACTGAGCCACCCAGGCGCCTCTGTAACTTATTTTTTTTTTTTTAAGATTATATTTATTTATTTGACAGAGAGATCACAAGTAGGCAGAAAGGCGGGCAGAGAGAGAAGGGGAAGCGGGCTTCCCGCTGTGCAGAGAGCCTGATGCCGGGCTTGATCCCATAAGATCATGACCTGAGCCGAAGGCAGAGGCTTAACTCACTGAGCCACCCAGGCGCCCCTGTAACTTATTTTTATTTTATTTTATTTATTAATATTTTTTTTTATAATTTTTAAAAAAAATTTATTTGACAGACAGAGATCAGAAGTAGGCAGAGAGGCAGGCAGAGAGAGAGAGAGAGAGAGGCAGGCTCCCTGCTAAGCAGAGAGCTATGAGTCCTATGCGGGACTCAATCCCAGGACCCTGAGATCATGACCTGAGCCGAAGGCAGAGGCTTAACCCACTGAGCCACCCAGGCGCCCCTGTACCTTATTTTTAATCTTAATTTAGTTAACTATCAGTGACCGATGGATTAAAAAAAGTGGTCTTTCATCGTGGACAGTAAGTACTGGTTCTAAATACCTAAAGTGTGCTCTTCCAGAGCAGATTGCATTTAATTCAAATTTGCCTCACAGTGGGCCTTAATTAGAATTGAATGAATTTTCAGTACCTGACCTTAGGCCACACCTTTAATCAAATGTCTGTTACAGTCCCTCAATGATTAGAGTTGCTGGCATTTTTTAAGTGTATTAAATGCCAGGACCGGTGTAAGCGCTTTCCCTTCCACCTCTTTCACTCACGTTCCCCTTCCTCCCCGGGAGAGGGCGTGCCCAGTACCAGGCCCGCCCTTCTGTGCATTCGTTGGTCAAACCCGACGTCCGTTACGGCCGAGTCCCGCCCCAACCACGCCCCCACGCCGTCCTGGGGCGGTGAGAAGGTGAGGCTATTGTGCTGCCGGAAGGTTCTGGGGGTGTTCTTTCGTGAGAATCCGGACGTTCTCCAGGACCTGAGCGGGGCGGGTGGGAGCGCGCTGGGTCGCTGAGGTACTAGGGGAGGAGCGGGAGGAACCGGAGCTGCCGCCGCCTCAGCAACAGCCAAGCCGCTGCCGCCGCCGCCGCCGCCGCTCCTGCTGGAGAAGAGCATGTCTGCAACTAGAGCCAAGAAAGTGAAGATGGCCACCAAATCGTGCCCCGAGTGCGACCAACAGGTGGGCGCCGGGGGCCGGCCGGGAGGCCGGCGGGGCGGGTGCGCGGGCGGGCGGCCGTTGTCGGCGGCCGTTGGCTGTGGAGAGGCCGCCTCGCCGGGTGGTCTAGCTCTTGGGCTCGGTGTCCACGGTGGGAGGCCGGGCTGAGCCGAGGGGATGCCAGGGGGACTCCCGGGGTCGCAGTGGCTGGTCCCCACCTGGAGGCGTTAGCCGGGCGACTGTGTGTGTCCTGCGGCCGGTGGCGCGGGAGGGAGGCGTGGGTTTGTCTGGAGCGGGTCAGGGCGCCGGTCCGGGCGCCCTGTCCGGAGCCTCCCAGAGTCGCCTGGCCGGCTCTGGGTGACAGCGGCGTGAGTGTGGGGGCCGTGGCCTAAGGGACGAGCACGGCCCCTTCAGTGCCCTTGTGCCGCGGCGAGGATGCCCAGTGTGCCCGACTCCCGAGTCCAGGCTCCAGGTTCCTGGCTCTGAAAGCCCCTCCTGCCACGCAGGTTGCTTTGTTCCCATTAGATGTGTGCGGTGACCAAAAGGGCCGCAACAGGGGCGCCTGGGTGGCTCAGTGGGTTAAGCCTCTGCCTCCACCTCAGGTCATAATCTCAGGGTTCTGGGATGGAGCCCCGCACATCGGGCTCTCTGCTCGGCAGGGAGCCTGCTCCCCCCCCCTCTGCCTGGCTCTCTGCCTACTTGTGATCTCTCTGTCAAATAAATAAATAAAATCTTAAAAAAAAAAAAAGGGCCGCAGCGATAGTGACACTTTCCTTTTAATTGGCAGTAAATTGGTAATCTTAATATGCCTTTTCATATTTTACATAACCCAAATAATCATTACTTTGTTCTAAAACTTTAATAGAACACCACTGAATACTAAGTCCCTGTTAAAGCCCTACTTTTCTAGGCACCCCCCTCTTAAAATGGTATGTATTTGTCTATCTTTTTAAAAAGATGAATTTGCCATTCCTACCTGTGTGTGGCTTCTTGAATTTTTAGTTGTCTGTTTTATAAACTCAGTTCATATGGTCATGCAATGGCTTTATGACCACCAGGGGTCTAGGTAGGGTTCAGCTAGCGGTTCAGGCCTGCCCTGGACCCTGATGGAAACACTGCGCGTAATCAGAACAGCATCAGAATTGTGGTCAGTAATGCTCCTCACAGCATACCAGGGGCTTTCTCTGCCTCCCCAAATGACAGTTCAGGTGTGAAAACAAAACGGTCGGAGTGGTTGCAAGACTTACATAGCTTAGAAATTTCATGTTTCTTAGCCCACGAGTAAGGCCTTTGCTTCCAAGGTTTTGCCGGGAATGGCATGTTTATATTTATTGAACTTAGGGAAACCTGAAACTGTGGCTTCTTACCTAATGCCTTTCAGTCCAGATGCTAATTATGTGTCATTTATTTTTAAGATTTTATTTATTTATTTGACAGACAGAGATCACAAGTAAGCAGAAGCAGGCAGAGAGAGGAGGAAGCAGGCTCCCCGCTGAGCAGAGAGCCGATGCGGGGCTCCATCCCAGGACCCTGGGATCATGACCTGAGCGGATGGCAGAGGCTTTAACCCACTGAGCCACCCAGGTGCTCTTACGTGTCATTTTTACCATAAGCAACATTGTCTAATAATATTATTTGATTAGGCTACCAGGGTCGGAGTGCTAGACTTAAGCAAAGGTCTTTTTTCTCAGTGAAGACTTTCGTTAACCCTTTACTAACAGGTCATAATCCCATGAAAAAAATTTTTTAAGATTTTATTTATTTATTTGACAGAGATCACAAGCAGACAGAGAGGCAGGCGGAGAGAGGGGAAGGGAAGCGGGCTCCCTGCTGGGAGCAGAGAGCCCGGTGAGGGGCTCCATCCCAGAACCCTGGAATCATGACCTGAGGCGGAGGCAGAGGCTTTAACCCACTGAGCCACCCAGGCGCCCCGCCACCCCCCCCCAACAATATGAAATTTTTTTAAACGGTTTCCTTGGTCTATAAGGTTTGGTTATTTTTAACTAGGAAAAGTAGAGTTCATTTAAAAGTTCTTCAATTAAAACCATCTGTAAGACATCTTTTATGCCATAATGCAGTATCTATCTTTTCAAAATAATTGCCTCTTTTTACTTTCCCTCCTTTGGTAAGAGAAATTTACTGCCTCCTCTAAATATTTCACTCAGCAGTGTGTGTAGTTTTCATTGTACAGATTTTGAACATATTTTGTAAATTTATCCCTATGAGTTCAATTTTTTGGATGCTATTGTGAGTGGAATTGTTTTAAAATTTTCATTTTATCAATTTCATTTTGTATAGAAATACAATTGATTTTTTTTCATTGTGGTAAAAAAGATAAAATTCACCATTTAAACCATGTTAAAGGGTCTACTTCAGTGGCATTAATATATTTACAGTGTTGTACAACCATTACCACTATCGAATTCTGGAACATTTTTATCACTCTGAGGTGAGATCTTGTTTCCATTAAACAGTCAATCTCAATGCCACCTAGCCCCTAGCTACTAGCAACCACTAATTTGCTTTCTGTCTCAGCCTTCATAGACTTGAATGAAGTTCAGGCCTTGCTCTGAATTAGGCTTTGCCTTAAAGGAATGTTGTGACTGGTTTAATTTTTTTTTTTTTCCAAACCACCAAAATTTTCTGCATATCACCTAAAAGGCTCTTTCACTTTCTTATCATTTGTGTGTTCACTGGAGTAGCACCATTTCCTTCAAGAAATTTTCCTTTTCATTTATAATTTGGCTGTTTGGCACAAGAGGCCTAACTTTTGGCTTTGCTTGGCTTTTGACATGCCTTTTGTACTGAGCTTAATCATTTCTAGCTTTGGATTTAAAATGAGAAATGTGTGCCTTTTCCTTTAACTTGAATACTTAAAAGCTATTGTAGGGTTATTAACTGGCCTAATTTCAATATTGCTGCTTCTTAGTACAGGGAGGCCTGAGGCGAAGGAGATAAACGGAATGGCCAATCGGTAGAGTATTCAGAACACACACATTTATTGATTAAGTTTGCTGTCTTGTATGGGTGTGTTTCATGGCACTCCAAAATAATTAAAATAGTAACATCAAAGATCACTGATCACAGATCACTATAACCAAGATAATGATGAAAAAGTTTGAAATATTTCAAAAATTACCACAACATGACGAAGATACAAAGTGAGCAGATGCTATTGGAAAAATAGTGGTGATAGACTTCCTCCATGAAATGTTGCCATAAACCTGCAATATGTAAAACCCAGAGTATCTGTGAAGCACAGTATAGCAAAGTGCAAAAAATAAGGTATGTCTGTAATAAAGTCTTCCCTCTTTTTTTGTCTCTAGCAAAAGGCTTGTCAATTTTGTTCATCTTTTCAAAGAAACCAACTTTTGTTTTATTGATTTTATTATTTCTCTGTTCTCTATTTTGTTTATCTCTAATACTAATATTTCCCTCCTTTTTTTTTTTTTTTTAAAGATTTTATTTATGTATTTGTCAGAGAGAGCGGGAGCTACCACAGGCAGACAGAGAGGCAGGCAGAGGCTGAGGGAGAAGCAGGCTCCCTGCTGAGCAAGGAGCCCGATGTGGGACTCGATCCCAGGATGCCGAGATCATGACCTGAGCTGAAGGCAGCCGCTTAACCAACTGAGCCACCCAGGCGTCCCTAATATTTCCCTCTTTATGTTGGCTTGGCTTTAGTTTGCTCTTCTTTTTCTAGTTCTTTAAGTTGTAAGTTAGATTGTTGATTTGAGATCATCTTTTTTCTTTTTTAAGATTTTATTTATTTATTTAACATACAGAGATCACAAGTAGGTAGAGAGACAGGTAGAGAGAGAGAGGGAGGCAGGCTCCCCACTGAGCAGAGAGCCCGATGTGGGGCTCAATGCGGGGCTCGATCCCAGGACCCTGGGATCATGACCCAGGCTGAAGGTAGAGGCTTTAACCCACTAAGCCACCCAGGCGCCCCGAGGATCTTCTTTCTTAATGTAAGCTTTTACAGCTCTATAACTTTCCTGCTTAACATTGCTTTCACTGTGTCCTATGAGTTTTGGTAGGTTGTATTTTTGTTTTCAGTCATCTCTATGTATTTTCTATTTTTCCTTATTTCTTTTTTTGATCCATTGGTTGTTTCAGAGTATGTTGTTTAATTTCTAAAATTTTTTGAATTTTCTAGTTTTCCTTTCTGTTTGTTTCTAATTTGTCATGTTGTGGTTGGAGAAGTTACTTTAATATCTATCTTAAAAAATGAACTTGGGGGCGCCTGGGTGGCTCAGTGGGTTAAAGCCTCTGCCTTCGGCGTGGGTCATGATCCCAGGGTCCTGGGATCGAGCCTCACATCGGGCTCTCTGCTCGGCAGGGAGCCTGCTTCCTCCTCTCTCTCTGCCTGCCTCTCTGCCTACTTGTGATCTCTGTCTGTCAAATAAATAAATAAATAATCTTAAAAAAAAAATGAACTTGGGGCACGTGGGTGGCATAGTCAGTTAAGCATCCAACTCTTGGTTTTTGCTCAGGTCGTGATCTCAGGGTCTCACCCTGGCTCAGGTGAGATTGAGACCCATGTCAGGGTCTGCTCAGTGTTACGCTCTGTGCTCAGCCCAGAGTCTGCTTTGGTTTCTCTCTCCTTCTCCCTCTTCCTCTGCCCCTTCCCCCTGTTCTTTCTCTCTCTCCAAGTAAATAATTCCTTTTTTTTAAATTTTATTTTTAAAATTTTATTTATTTTTTAAATATTTATTTATTTATTTAAAATTTTTTTGTCAGAGAGAGAGCAGGAGCGAGCACAGGCAGACAGAGTGGCAGGCAGAGGCAGAGGGAGAAGCAGGCTCCCTGCTGAGCAAGGAGCCTGATGTGGGACTCGATCCCAGGACGCTGGGATCATGACCTGAGCCGAAGGCAGCCACTTAACCAACTGAGCCACCCAGGCGTCCCTAAAATTTTATTTTTTTACTATTATTATTTTTTTTGACAGAGATCACAAGTAGGCAGAGAGGCAGGCAGAGAGAGAGGGGGAAGCAGGCTCCCCGCCAAGCAGAGAGCCCAATGCGGGGCTCAATCCCAGGACCCAGGGATCATGACCTGAGCCGAAGGCGGAGGCTTTAACCCACTGAGCCACCCAGGTGCCCCTCCAAGTAAATAATTCTTAAAAAAAAAAAAAAAAAAGAACTTTAATTCTTACGTGTGCCATATACAAATAATATTTCAAGATGGATTTGTAGACCTACATGAAAAATGTTAAACTATGAAACTTCCAGAAAATACTAAAAAAATCTTTGTGAACTTAAGTTAGGCAATTGTTTGGTGTTACAACACCAAAAGCATGACCTATAAAAGAAAAAAATGATAAATTGGACTTAATCAAAATGAAAACTTCTGTTCTTTGAAAATCACTGTTTAGAAAAAGAAAAGAAGGGGCGCCTGGGTGGCTCAGTGGGTTAAAGCCTCTGCCTTTGGCTCAGGTCATGATCCCAGGGTCCTGGGATCGAGCCCCACATCGGGCTCTCTGCTTAGCAAGGAGCCTGCTTCCCTTTCTCTCTCTCTGCCTACTTGTGATCTCTGTCTGTCAAATAAATACATAAATAAATCTTAAAAAAAAAAGATAAGAAGACATGAACAAATAAGAACCTTTGCAAAGAATATATATGTACTAGAGGACTGGTATCCAGAATACATAAAGGGCTCTCAAAGGTTAAAAATAAGGAAATAAATAACCCAATTAAAAAATAGGCAAAAATTTGAATAGATACTTTACCAGTGTAGACTTACAGGCAGCATATAAGCTTATAGAAAAATGCTCATCATCATTAGTCGCTGGGGATATGTGTATTACCATAGTGAGGCCCTATGGAATAACTAAAAAAGAACATACCAAATATTGATGAGGATGTGGAGGAACTGGATATCTCACACACTGCTGGTGGGAATATAAAATGGTACAACCTCTTTGGGAAATAGTTGATCAGTTTTCTTTCTTTCTTTCTTTTTTTTTTTAGAAATTTTACTTATTTGACAGACAGAGAGCACAATCAGAGGGAGAGGGAGAAACAGGCTCCCTGCTGAGCAGAGCCCAACCATGTGAAGCTTGACCCCAGAGTCCTGGGATCATGACCAGAGTCCTGGGATCACGACCTGAGCTGGAGGCAGACGCTTAACCGCTGAGCCACCCAGCCATCCCAGTTTGGCAATTTTCTTTTTTCTTTTTTTTTTTTTTTAGATTTTTTTTCTCTTTTTTGGGCACAGAGATCACAAATAGACAGAGAAGCAGGCAGAGAGAGAGAGGAGGAGGCAGGCTCCCCGCTGAGCAGAGATCCCGACGTGGGGCTCGATCCCAGGACCCCGGGATCATGACCTGAGCTGAAGGCAGAGGCTTTAACCCACTGAGCCACCCAGGCGCCCCCCCCAGTTTGGCAATTTTCTTAAAAAGTTAGACCTATCATATGATCCAGCCATTTCCACTTTCAGCTATTTATTCAAGAGAAAAGAACGTGTGTGTGTGTGTGTGTGTGTGTGTGCATGTGTGTGTAATATATATATATATACACATATATATATATATACACAAAAACTTTTGCATGGAAGTTCATAGTAGCTTTATTTGTAATAGCTAAAAACTGAAAACAGTGAACATGTACAGATAAACTGTGGTATATCTTCATATGGAATAGTATACATCAATAAAAGGAAAGAACTTGTTATATGCAAAAACATGGACAAATCTCAAAATAATTATGCTAAGTGAAGCTAAACAAAGAAAGAGCATGTACTTAAGATTCCATTTACATAAAACTCTAGAAAATTCAAACTGATGTATAGTGCCAGCTGATCAGTAGTTGCTTGGGGATATTGAGGGGGATGCTAAGGAGAGGTAGATTACAAAGGCATATGAGGAAACTTAGGGATGATGGATATATTGACTATCTTGATGGTGATGGTTTCATGGGCATATACAATTGTCAAAACATGTCAAATTGTACATTTTAAATATGTATGGTTTATTGTATGTTTATTATAACAATAAAGCTGTCAAATGATAATCATTTTTTTACTTAAAACTATGTGAAGATAACAGACTACTTCAGGTCGTAAAGACCTTAGAAAAGAAAACAGAAACCTGCAGAGCTTTTGAGATTTGTTCAGTCTTTCCTCTACTGGAGACTAGGAGAACCTATGTCTGGCAACTATTTTATAGTTCTCCATGTTCCTTTCCCTCAAACTGGCTATTGTAAATGATCCCTTGCCAGGGATTAGAACTGGCCCTCTTCTTCTCATGTTCAAACTATTGAAGGCAGGTTTTTTTTTTTTTTTTTTGTATTTCCTAGAAGTTTAATAGTTTAAAATATTTCGTGTAGGTCTGTAGTCCATATTTGTATATGGCATAAGGTGAGAATCAAAGTTAAATTTTTTTTTGTAGGTTTTATTTATTTATTTGACAGAGAGAGACAGCGAGGGAGGGAACACAGGCAGGGGGAATGGGAGAGGGAGAAGCAGGCTTCCCACCTAGCAGGGAGCGTGATGCAGGGCTTGATTCGAGGACACTGGGATCACGACCTGAGCTGATGCCCAATGATTGAGCCACCCAGGCGCCCCCCAAAGTTAATTTTTTAAGACTGATACCATTTAAAGTATCTTCTCCAACCACAGCAGAATAAAGTTAGAAATGAACAACAAAGGAATACTAGAAAATTCAAAAAATTTATAGAAATGAAACAATGTACTACAGAAAAACTGTACTGAGAAAAACTCTCAGAAAAAAAGAAATCACAAGTTTTCAATTCTATTTTATCATTAGTAATCAGTTTGTGTCTACTTCTTGTTTCTTCCTCCCTTTAAAATGTCTGTTAAATATACTCTTTGTGGTTTTTTTTTTTTTTTTTTTTTTTAAATACATTCCCCTGCCAGCATTGCAGAACAGGCCAACAGCCTCTCATCCTAGGACTAATGTAATAATTTCCTAGTCACTTTTTCCTACTCTAATCCATGTTGTAACTATTCAGACTGACATTTTAGCAAATAGTTTTTTTTTAATTACCTTTAAAAAAAAATAACAGACAATGTATTATTAGCCCCAGGGTACAGCTCTATGAATCGTCAGGCTTACACACTTCCCAACACTCACCATAGTACATACCCTTCCCAGTGTCCATAACCCAACCACCCTCTCCCTACCTCCCTCCCCCAGGGCAACCCTGAGTTTGTGAGATTAAGAGTCTCTTATAGGTTTTTTTGTTTTTGTTTTTGTTTTTTTTTAAGATTGTATTTATTTATTAGTTAGCGAGAGAGAGCGAGCAAGCACAGGCAGACAGAGAGGCAGGCAGAGGCAGAGGGAGGAGCAGGCTCCCTGCCGAGCAAGGAGCCCAATGTGGGACTCGATCCCGGGATGCTGGGATCATGACCTGAGCCGAAGGCAGCCGCTTAACCAACTGAGCCACCCAGGCGTCCCGTGGAGTCTCTTATAGTTTGTCTCCCTCCTGATCCCATCTTGTTTCATTTTTTCCCTTCCCTACCCCCCCAACTCCCCCCACTTTGCCTCTCAAAATCCTCCTATATCAGGGAGATCATATGGTAATTGTCTTTCTCTGATTGATTTATTTCACTCAGCATAATACCCCCTAGTTCCATCCACATTGTCACAAATGGCAAGATTTCATTTCTTTTGATGGCTGCATAGTATTCCACTGTATATATATACCACCTCTTCTTTATCCATTCATCTGTTGATGGATATCTAGGTTCTTTCCATAGTTTGGCTATTGTGGACATTGCTGCTATAAACATTTGGGTGCATGTGCCCATTCGGATCACTACATTTGTATCTTTAGGGTAAATACCCAGTAATGCAATTGCCGGGTCGTAGGGTAGCTCTGTTTTCAACTTTTTGAGGAACCTCCATGTTGTTTTCCAGAGTGGCTGCGCCAGCTTGCATTCCCACCAACGGTGTAGGAGGGTTCTCCTTTCTCCGCATCCTCACCAGCATCTGTCCTATCCTGACTTGTCAATTTTAGCCGTTCTTACTGGTGTGAGATGGTATCTCATTGTGTTTTGATTTGTATATCCCTGATGCTGAGTGATGTGGAGCACTTTTTCATGTGTCTGTTGGCCATCTGGGTGTCTTCTTTGCAGAATGTCTGTTCATGTCCTCTGCCCATTTCTTGATTGGATTATTTGTTCTTTGGGTGTTGAGTTTGCTAAGCTCTTTATAGATTTTGGATACTAGCCCTTTATCCGATATGTCGTTTGCAAATATGTTCTCCCACTCTGTCAGTTGTCTTTTGGTTTTGTTGACTGTCTCCTTTGCTGTGCAAAAGCTTTTGATCTTGATGAAGTCCTGATAGTTCATTTTTGCCCTTGCTTCCCTTGCCTTTGGCATTTTTCCTAGGAAGAAGTTGCTGTGGCTGAGGTCGAAGAGGTTGCTGCCTGTGTTCTCCTCAAGGATTTTGATGGATTCCTTTCTCACATTGAGGTCTTTCATCCATTTTGAGTCTATTTTCATGTGTGGTGTAAGGAAATGCTCCAGTTTCATTTTTCTGCATGTGGCTGTCCAGTTTTCCCAACATGATTTGTTGAAGAGACTGTATTTTTTCCATTGGACATTCTTTCCTGCTTTGTCAAAGATTAGTTGACCATAGAGTTGAGGGTCTATTTCTGGGCTCTCTATTCTGTTCCATTGATCTATGTGTCTGTTTTTGTGCCAGTACCATACTGTCTTGATGATGACAGCTTTGTAATAAGAGCTTGAAGTCTGGAATTGTGATGCTACCAACTTTGGATTTCTTTTTCAATATTCCTTTGGCTATTTGAGGTCTTTTCTGGTTCCATATAAATTTTAGGATTATTTGTTCCATTTCTTTGAAAAAATTGAATGGGATTTTGATAGGGATTGCATTAAACGTATAGATTGCTTTAGGTAGCATAAACATTTTCACAATACTTGTTCTTCCAAACCATGAGCATGGAACATTTTTCCATTTCTTTGTGTCTTCCTCAATTTCTTTCATGAGTACTTTATAGTTTTCTGAGTACAGATTCTTTGCCTCTTTGGTTAGGTTTATTCCTAGGTATCTTATGGTTTTGGGTTTAATTATAAATGGGATTGACTCCTTAATTTCTCTTGCTTCTGTCTTGTTGTGCAACTGAAATGCAACTGATTACTGTGCATTGATTTTATATCCTGACACTTTACTGAATTCCTGTACAAGTTCTAGCAGATTTGGAGTTTTCCACATAAATTATCCTATCATCTGCAAAGAGTGATAGTTTGACTTTTTCTTTGCTGATTTGGATACCTTTAGTTTCTTTTTGTTGCCTGATTGCTGAGGCTAGGACTTCTAGTACTATGTTGAATAGCAGTGGTGATAATGGACATCCCTGCCGTCTTCCTGACCTTAGGGGAAAAGCTCTCAGTTTTTCTCCATTGAGAATGATATTTGTGGTGGGTTTTTCATAGATGGCTTTGATAATATTGAGATATGTGCCCTCTATGCCTACACTTTGAAGAGCTTTGATTAGGAAGGGATGCTGTACTTTGTCAAATGCTTTTTCAGCATCTATTGAAAGTATCATATGGTTCTTGTTCTTTCTTTTGTTAATGCATTGTATCACATTGATTGATTTGCGGATGTTGAACCAACCTTGCAGCCCTGGAATAAATCCCACTTGGTCGTGGTGAATAATCCTTTTAATGTACTGTTGGATCCTATTGGCTAGTATTTTGGTGAGAATTTTTTGTATCTGTGTTCATCAAGGATATTGGTCTGTAATTCTCTTTTTTGATGGGGTCTGTCTGGTTTTGGGATCAAGGTGATGCTGGCCTCATGAAATGAGTTTGGAGGTTTTCCTTCCATTTCTATTTTTTGGAACAGTTTCAGGAGAATAGGAATGAATTCTTCTTTAAATGTTTGGTAGAATTCCCCTGGGAAGCCGTCTGGCCCAGGGCTCTTGTTTTTTGGGAGATTTTTGATGACTGCTTAAATCTCCTTATTGGTCATGGTTCTGTTCAGATTTTCTATTTCTTCCTGGTTCAGTTGTGGTAGTTTATATGTCTCTAAGAATACATCCATTTCTTCCAGATTGTCAAATTTGCTGGTGTATAGTTGCTCATGATATGTTCTTATAATTGTTTGTATTTCTTTGGTGTTGGTTGTGATCTCTCCATTTCATTCGTGATTTTATTTATTTGGGTCTTTTTACTTTTTGATAAGTCTGGCCAGGGGTCTATCAATCTTATTAATTCTTTCAAAGAACCAGCTCCTAGTTTCGTTGATTTGTTCTATTGTTTTTTTGGTTTCTATTTCATTGATTTCTGCTTTGATCTTTATTATTTCTCTTCTCCTGCTGGGTTTAGGCTTTCTCTTTTGTTCTTTCTCGAGCTTCTTTAGGTGTAGGGTTAGGTTGTATATTTGAGATCCTTCTTGTTTATTTAGAAAGGCTTGTATCACTATATATTTCCCTCTCAGGACTGCTTTTGCTGTGTCCCACAGATTTTGAATCATTGTGTTTCCATTATCATTTGTTTCCATGAATTTTTCCAATTTTTCTTTAATTTCCTGGTTGACCCATTCATTTTTTAGTAAGATGCTCTTTAGCCTCCATGTATTAGGGTTCTTTCCAACTTTCCTCTTGTGATTGAGTCCTAGCTTCAGAGCATTGTGGTCTGAAAATATGCAGGGAATTATCCCAATCTTTTGGTATCGGTTGAGACCTGAGTTATGGCCCAGGATGTGATCTATTCTGGAGAATGTTCCATGTGCACTAGAGAAGAATGTGTATTCTGTTGTTTTGGGATGGAATGTTCTGAGTACATCTGTGATTTCTATCTGGTCCAGAGTGTCATTTAAAGCCTTTATTTCCTGGTTGAGCTTTTGCTTGGGTGATCTGTCCATTTCATTGAAGGGGCTGTTAAAGTCTCTTACTATTATTGTATTATTGCTGATGTGTTTTTGTGTTTTGCTGTGTGTTTGTTTGTGTATTTTGCTGATGTGTTAATTGGTTTGTATAGTTGGCTGGGTATACTATTCCCATGATAGGGGCATAGACATTTAAGATTGTTAGATCTTCTTGTTGTACAGATCCTTTAAGTATGATATAGTGTCCTTCTTCATCTCTTATTATAGTTTTTGGTGTGTATAGTTGGCTGGGCATACTATTCCCATGATAGGGGCATAGACATTTAAGATTGTTAGATCTTCTTGTTGGACAGACCCTTTAAGTATGATATAGTGTCCTTCTTCATCTCTTATTATAGTCTTTGGCTTAAAATCTAATTTGTCTTATATAAGGAGTGCCACCCCAGCTTTCTTTTGATGTCCATTAGCATGGTAAATTGTTTTCCACCGCCTCACTTTTTTTTTTTTTTTTTAAGATTTTACTTACTTATTTGTTAGAGAGAGAGAGAGAGAGTGAGCACAGGCAGGCAGAGTGGCAGGCAGAGGCAGAGGGAGAAGCAGGCTCCCTGCCGAGCAAGGAGCCTGATGCGGGACTTGATCCCAGGACGCCGGGATCATGACCCGAGCCGAAGGCAGCCGCTCAACCAACTGAGCCACCCAGGCGTCCCGCACCCCCTCACTTTAAATCTGGAGGTGTGTTTGGGTCTAAAATGACTTTCTTATAGAGAGCATATTGATGGGTTTTGGTTTTTTATCCATTCTGATATTCTGTGTCTTTTGACTGGGGCATTTAGCCAATTGACATTCATGGTAGCTATTGTAATATTTGAATTTAGGGCCATTGTATTGCCTGTAAGGTGACTGTTACTGTATATTGTCTCTGTTCCTTTCTGGCCTATTACTTTTAGACTCTCTCTTTCCTTAGAGGACCCCTTTCAATATTTTCTGTAGGGCTGGTTTTGTGTTTACAAATTCTTTTAGTTTTTGTTTGTCCTGGAAGCTTTCTTTTTTTTTTTTTTTAATATTTTATTTATTTATTTGACAGAGAGAGAGAGAAAGATTACAAGTAGACAAGGAGAAAGGCAGAGAGACAGGGGGAAGCAGGCTCCCTGCCGAGCAGAGAGCCCGATGCGGGGCTCAATCCCAGGACCCTGAGATCATAACCCAAGCTGAAGGCAGAGGCTTAACCCACTGAGCCACCCAGGCACCCTATCTCCTTCTATTTTGAATGATAGCCTAGCTGGGTATACTATTCTTGGCTGCATGGTTTTCTCGTTTAGTGCTCTGAATATATCATGCCAATTCTTTCTGGCCTGCCAGGTCTCTGTGGATAAGTCTGCTCCCAATCTAATACTTTTACCATTGTATGTTACAGACTTCTTGTCCTGGCTGCTTTCAGGATTTTCTCTTTGTCACTAAGACTTGTAAGTTTTACTATTAGGTAACAGGATGTGGACCTGTTATAGATTTTTGGGGAGTTCTCTGTGCCTCCTGGATTTTGATGCTTGTTTCCTTTGCCATATTAGGAAAATTCTCTAGAATAATTCTCTCCAATATACCTTCTGCCCCCCTGTCTCTCTCTTCTTCTTCTGGAATCCCAATTATTCTAATATTGTTCCGTCTCATGGTATCACTTACCTTTCGAATTCTCCCCTTATGGTCCAGTAGTTGTCTCTCTTTTGCTCAGCTTTTTTATTCTCTTTCATTTGGTCTTCTATATCACTAATTCTCTCTTCTGCCTCATTTATTCTAGCGGTAAGAGCCTCCATTTTTTATTGCACCTCATTAATAGCTTTTTTGATTTCAGCTTGATTAGATTTTAGTTCTTTTATTTCTCCAGAAAGGGCTTTTATTTCTCCAGACAGGGTTTCTCTAATATCTTCCATGCCTTTTTCGAGCCCAGCTAGCACCTTGAGAATCGTCATTCTGAACTCTAGATTTGACGTATTACCAATGTCCATATTGATTAGGTCCCTAGCCTTCAGTACTGTCTCTTTTTCTTTTTTTTTTTTGGTGAGTTTTTCCACCTTGTCATTTTATGCAGATAAGAATATATGAATGAGAGAATAAAATACTAAAAGGTGGCAAAGACCCCAGAAAAAAATATATGCTAACCAAATCAGAAGAGACCCCAATCAGGGGGACAAGAAAGGGTAAGAAGAAGTTTAAGAAAAATTTAAAAATAAATTAAAAAAAAATATTAGACTGGTGAATAGAACAGAGCCACCCACTTGATTTTGGGTGTATTTTGGTCTCTTAGAAAAAACTAGCTCCCAAAATTTTAAAGAAAGAAAAACTTATATATATACAAAAATAAGGATAAACATGATGAAGGGATGGAATATGACTGTAAAGGTGAAAATTAAAAAAAAATTCTAATAAAGGTATTGATAAGATAAGTTCGTTGGAAAAAGAAAGAAAAAGAAAGTGGAGAGAATTTGCTCAGGCTGGAGAAGAGAACAAAGCCCTGTGCTAGATTTAGGGTATATTTTGATCTATTAGAAGAGTTTGTATCCCAAAAATGCTTTAGAAGAAAAAACCCTATATGTATACAAAAAATAAAGTTAGATATAATGAAGGATAAAATGACTCTAATAATGAAAGTTTAAAAAGGTTTCTTTTTAAAGAAAGTATTATTACAATAAACTAGTTAAAAATGTTAAAAGAGGGAAGAGGAAAAGTTAAAAAAATTAGAATAAGAAAAAAATAAAATTAAAAAAATTTAACTTCACAAGACTAAAGAATCATGGGTACAAAGTTATGAATTATATGCTTTGCTTCCCCCTCCTGTGGATCCGCTCTTCTCCTTGATCAGTGAGCTTGGTCTTAGCTGGATGTTGTTGCTGATTTTCTGGGTGGAGCCTATTGTAGTGATTCTCAGATGTCTTTGCTTGAGGCGGAATTGTGCTGCCCTTACCAGGGACGGGGCTAAGGGTTAAGTAATCTGCTCTGGGGAGCTTTTGTTCCCTGAAGCTTTCTCCTAGACCTCTGGAGCACAGGAATGAAAATAGCGGCCTCCCAATCTCCGGCCTGGAGGAGCTGAGAGCTGGGAGCCCCTCTCCTCAGTGTGCCCTTGGAGAAAAGCGTTTAATCACTCCCATCTCCCTGGTCTCCCACCAACTCTGAGCTCACCCAGCCTGCGATCGAGCACCTCTGTCTCTGGCACACAGGTCCATTTGGAGTCTCCAAACTCAGCAGATTCCTGCCTTCAGAGAAGGAAAGCGGGTCTCCCCAGATCTGCCACTTGTGGGGTCTCTGCTCAAAGAGCAGCGGTCTGATTGTGCAGCGGATCACAGTTTAAGGTAACCCCATGCTGAGAGCTTACTCCTCAGCTCATCTCTGTAGCTGGCTTCCCCATTACCTTCCTCGATACCTGTGAGCTCTGCTACACTCAGACACCCCATGATCTTTCTGTGACCCCCTGGGACCTGAGACCACACTGTCCCCATGTGGGCTCCACCCCCGCTTGGCCTCTGGAGCAATGTCCTTCAGTGGAGCAGACTTCTAAAAGTTCGGATATTGTGCTTTGTTGCCCTGCTGCTTGCCGGGAGCTGACCTCTCCCCCCATGGTCTGTCTTTCCGTTGCTTCAGATTCATTTCTCTGCAGGTCCTTCCTTTCAGAAAGTGGTCGATTTTCTGTTTCTAGAATTGCTGCTCTTCTTCTCTTTGATCTCCTGTTGGGTTTGTGGGTGTTTGGAATGGTTTGATAACTATGTAGCTCAATTCCTGCTACCTGATGTCATCTCAGTCTGCTACTCCTCTGCCATCTTGACTCCTACCCCAGCCAGGAAATAGTTTTTTTTACTTTACATTCTTCCTGTGGCCACTCACATTAGTTGTTATTAAACATTTACCATATGCTTGGAACTATAAAGGATTAGGAGAATGGGATGGGTATGATTTCCTATCTTGAATAATTTTTATGAAGAGGTGGAGTTTTAATAAAAGTGTGATCTCTAGGGGCGCCTGGGTGGCTCAGTGGGTTAAAGCCTCTGCCTTCAGCTCAGGTCATGATCCCAGGGTCCTGGGATCGAGCCCCACATCGGGCTCTCTGCTCAGCGGGGAGCCTGCTTCCTCCTCTCTCTGCTTGTTATCTCTGTCAAAGAAATAAATAAAATCTTTAAAAAAAAAAGTATGATCTCTACTTTCAAATAACTTATTGCTTAGTTGAGGAGACACATAAATACTTCAGAAGTTTAATAAATAGTAAAGTAGTAATATTTTTTTCCCTTTTTTCCCCCTCCAGGTTCCTGTTGCATGTAAATCTTGTCCCTGTGGTTATGTATTTATTAATAGGAAACTTCTAAAAGTAAAACACTCAGAGAAATCATCACCTTTTACAGGTAACTGAGAGAATTTACCAACTTTCTGTTTTTTATGGTTTCCATTATATAGTTAAAATTAATTTTTCTGAGTTAAATTTTTTTTTTTTGCTGGTGGAATTATAATACTAAAATCTATTCAAGAGTACTTTTGTTTTTTTATTAATTATTTTTATTAACATATAATGTATTATTTGTTCCAGGGGTACAGGTTTGTGAATCAATGGGCTTATACACTCAGTACCTTTGGATTTTATTAGATACAATAAGTCATTTACATTGATTTATTCTTCATCTAATTTAAATGTTAACTCCTTTACTGATAAATTTTATAACAAATTTTAATGAGAAATTTTAATTAGAAAATGTTAATTGGAAGAAAGGAAACCTTGATTTTGTATCATAATTTTTTAATTACCAGGTTTTTTTTTAAGATTTTTATTTATTCATATGACAGACAGAGATCACAAGTAGGCAGAAAAACAGGCAGAGAGAGGAGGAAGCAGGCTCCCTGCTGAGCAGAGAGCCCGATGCGGGGCTTGATCCCAAGACACTGGGATCATGACCTGAGCCGAAGGCAGAGGCTTTAACCCACTGAGCCACCCAGGCACCCCCCCCTTTTAAAAAAATATATATATTTTTAAAGATTTTATTTATTTATTTGACAGAGAGAAATCACAAATAGGCAGAGAGAGAGAGAGAGGGAAGCAGGCTCCCTGCTGAGCAGAGAGCCCGATACGGGGCTTGATCCCAAGACCCTAAGATCATGACCTGAGCCGAAGGCGGAGGCTTAACCCACTGAGCCACCCAGGTGCCTCCCCCGCCCCAGTTTTGTTTTGTTTTGTTTTTTGATTCACTTGATTTAGACTATCTAAAAAATTGCCCTCTTCAATTTTGAGTTTCTAGCTTTCTCTTTAATGTTGAGAAGTCTAGACTTACGCCCTCCGTGTATTCAGACGTGAGTTTTGTTACTACTTATTTATTCCTATGATAAAATCACATGTTGTATCAGTAGTGAGCCCCAAATGATAGTAGATTTATTGCAAAGAACTGTTGAGTGCCTAACATATGCCAGGTACTATATATATCTTGGGCATACAGCAATAAATCTACTTCCAAGACAGATTTAGTACTGTTGTAGCAGTTGAAGATATTTGTATAAGAATACACATATGGGATATACAGGGAGAATATCAGTTAGTAATAAGTGCTCGGTAGGAAATTAAAATAGGGTACTGTCCTATAGGTTAACTAGAAGGCTATTTTTTTTTTTTTTGAGATTTTATTTATTTATTTATTAGAGAGAGAGAGAGAGAGAGCGAGCACAGGCAGACAGAGAGGCAGGTAGAGGCAGAGGGAGAAGCAGGCTCCCTGCTGAGCATGGAGCCCGATGTGGGACTCGATCCCAGGATGCTGGGATCATGACCTGAGCCGAAGGCAGCCGCTTAACCAACTGAGCCACCCAGGCGTCCCTAGAAGGCTATTTTTGATTGAGTGGTCCAGGGAATGCATCTCTGAGGGGGAGATATTTTGTAAGGTCTGAATAGATGAAGGGACTAGACATAGGAAAACCAGAGAAAGTAAATTCTAGGCAGAGGAAAAAACAAAGACAGAAGTTCTAAGGCAGGATTTATTCCAGGAATGCAGGATTGGTACATATAAGGAAACCTATTAGTATTATATACCATGTTAATAAATATAAAGAAAAACCAATAAGGTTATCTCTGTAGATTCTGAGAAAACCTTTGGCAAAATTAAGTACCCATTCATTAAGAGACACTTAAGAGAATACGATTTGAAGAGTACCTACTTAACTTGATGAAGTATATATTTTAGCATTAAAGGTAGTATCTTATTTAAATGAGGAAACTCTACAGGCATTTCCATTTCAGTTTCATGTCAGGAACAAGGCAAACACTGTCACTATCTTCACTACTATTCTGCATTTTGTTAGAGGCAAAGTAACCAAGACAATTAGATAAGAGAAATCAAGAAGAAGCATAGAAGTGGTAAAGAACAAGTAGAACAATATCTATTTGCAGATCATAGTATAGCTGGACTCCAGGAAAAAATAATAAAAGTAACTCAATACAGTAAAAGAATTGAATGAAGGATCAGGATTTAAAATTAACGTAAAAAATCAGCTTTCATATATAGAAATAGCTTATACTGAACATAATGTTAGAGAAAAGCCCATTTACAATAGCAACATGGAGAGTTAAATCTTTAGGAATAAATTTAGTAAGAATGGCCTAAAACTTATACAAGGAAAATTTTAAACATTCCTAAAAGACACTGAAGCAAATGGTAAAACATCCTTTATTCTTGAATAGGATGATTCAACATCATAAAGATGTTAATCCTCCCAAGTTAATTTATGAAATCAATGCAATTTTATTCTTTAAAATTATTTTTTTTTAAAAGATTTTATTTATTTTTTTGACAGATACAGGGACAGTGAGAGAGGGTTACCAGCAAGGCGAGTGGGAGAAGGAGAAGCAGGCTTCTGGCTAAGCAGGGAGCCTGTTGTGGGGCTTGATGCAGGGCTAGATCCCAGGACCCTGGGATCATGACCTGAGCTGAAGGCAGATGCTTAACGGCTGAGCCACCTAGGCGCCCCAATGCAATTTTAATAAAAATCCTAACAAGGTGTTTTATTGAGTTAGACAAGTTGATTTTGAGGTTCATATGGAAAAGTAAACATGCAAAATAGCCGCAAAAATTGTCAATTGACTTTTAATAAAGGTCTAAGGAAATAAAATGGGAAAGAATAGTTTTTTCAACAAATGGTATTGAGATACCATGCTGGATATGCAAAAGAATGAAATTGGCACCCTATCTCATTCCATACATAAAAATTAATTCAAAATATGGGATGCCTAGATGGTGCAGTTGGTTAAGCATCCAACTCTTGATTTTAGGTCAGATTGTGATCTCTGGGTTGTGGGATCAAGCCTTGCATCGGACTCAACATGGAGTCTGCTTCTCCCTCTCACTCTGCTGTGTACTCTCTCTCACTTTGTATCTCTAAAATAAATTTTAAAAAACTTTAAAAAATTAAACAAAATATATTATAAAACTAAATGTAAGAGCTAATAAAACTATAAAACTCCTAGAGGAAAGCATAACAGTAAGTCTTAGTGACTTTGGGTTAGGCAGTGTTTCTTAAATATGACATATAAAGCTCAAATGACATAAATAAGTAAATAAATAGGATTATATCAAAATTTAAAACTTTTTTTTTTGCTGCAGATAATATCAAGACAACTCGTAGAATGGGAAAAACTATTTGTAAATCATATCTGATAAGGGACTTGTATCCCTAATATATACTCCTTTTTTTTTTAAAGATTTATTTATTTATTTGATACAGAGAGAGATCACAAGAGAGGGAGAGAGAGAGATCACAAGTAGGCAGAGAGGGAGACGGAAGCAAGCTCCCTGCTGAGCAGAGAAGCCAATGCAGGGCTAGATCCCAGGACCCTGAGACCATGACCTGAGCAGAAGACAGAGGCTTAACCCTCTGAGCCACCCAGGCGCTCCCCTAATATATATTCTTACTCCTTAATAATAAAGAGAAATAACCCAATTTTAAAAAAGGGCAGAGGACTTGAATGGAATTTGTCCAAAGAAGATATACAAATGACCAGTAAGTACACCAAAAGATGTTCAACATTATTAGTCATTAGGGAAGTGCAAATCAAAATCATGAGATACTACTTCACACCACTAAGATGCAATAATAAGAGAAAATAACAAGTATTGGTGAAGAAGTAGAAAAATTGAAACCTTCATATGCTGCTTTTAGGAATGCAAAATGGTGCAGATACTTTGAAAACAATCTGCCTGTTCCTCAAATGATTAAATATAGAGTTATGATCCACATTTCACTCTTAGTTTTAAACTCAGGAGAGTTGAAAACAGAAGTGGACACAAAAACTTATACATGAATTTATTAGCAGCATTCTTCATAATAGCTAAAAAGTAGAAACAGTCCTGATATCCATCAACTGATGAAAAACAAATGTATATCCATATGATGGAATAATATCTGACAGTAAAAAGAAAGGAAGTATTGTTATATTCACAACATGAATGACTCGAAAATGTGCTTTGTGCAAGAAGCCAGTCACAAAAGATCACGTACTTTTATGATTCCGATTATAGAAAATGTCCACATAGGCAAATTTATAGATAGTAAATAGATTAATGGTTTAGGGCTGGGAAAGAATCTTTAATTGGTATAGAGTTTCTTTTGGAGGTGGAAAAATATCCTAAAATTGGATTCACAATCCTGTGAGTGTACTAAAAACCACTGAATTGTGGGGCGCCTGGGTGGCTCAGTGCGTTAAAGCCTCTGCCTTCGGCTCAGGTCATGATCCCAAGGTCCTGGGATCCAGCCTCGCATCGGGCTCTCTGCTCAGCAGGGAGCCTGCTTCCCTCTCTCTCTCTCTCCTCTCTCTGCCTGTCTCTCTGCCTGCTTGTGATCTCTGTCAAATAAATAAATAAAATCTTTAAAAAAAACCCACTGAATTATACATTTTATTTTTTTTTTAAAGATTTTTTTTATTTATTTGACGACAGATCACAAGCAGGCAGAGAGAGGGGGAAGCAGGCTCCCCACCGAGCAGAGAGCCTGACACGGGGCTGGATCCCAGGACCCTGAGATTACGACCCAAGCCAAAGGCAGGGGCCCAACCCACTGAGCCACCCAGGTGCCCCTGAATTGTACATTTTAAATGGGTAAATTGTATGGGATGTGAATTATATCTCAATAAAACTGATTATATTTTATCTATTTATTTTTAAAGATTTATTTACTTTAGAGAGAGGGAAAGAGCATGAGAAGGAGGGGCAAAGGGAGAGGGAGAGACATTCTCAAGCACATTCCACGCTGAGCTCAGAGCCCAACTTGGGGCTTTATCTCAGGACCCTGAGATCATGACCTGAGCCCATATCAAGAGTTGGTTGCTTAACTGACTGTGTCACCTGGGCATCCCAATAAAACTGATTTTAGAAATAACCAGGAAAATACTGAAAAAGAGAAACTATCAGGGTTGGATAGCTGTATTAGTCAGTAAAATATATTATAAAGCCTTGGGGTACCTGGCTAGTGGTTCAGTTGGTAGAGCATGCAACTCTTGATTTCAGCATTGTGAGTTCCAGCCCCACATGGTATATGGAGCCTACTTAATTAAAAGAATAAATAAATATATATATACATATATGTATATATATATGATAAAGCCTCTGTAATTAAAACATTGTGGGATTGGCAGGGACAAATAGACCAGTGGAGAAGAGTAAAAAGTGCAGAATTAGACCCAAATTCATATGAAAAATTAGTATATGACAAAGGAGGTATTTCAGACCACTAGGGTAAAGTTGAACTTCTTTTTTTTATTGTGGTAAAATATATGTAACATATTTATCATTTTAACTGTTTGTAAGTGTATAATTCAGTGGCATTAAAAACATTTACAATACTGTGTCTTTATCACAGCTATTTTACTTCAAACTTTATCATCCCCAACATAAACCCTGTTCCCATTAAATAATCTCTTCCTCCACACCTCTGCCCCACCCCCACACACCTCCCTCCAATCCCTGGCAATCTCTCCTTCCTATCTCTGTAAAAATGTGCCTATTCCAGGCACCTCATATATAAGTGGGATCATACAATATTTGTCCTATGTCTGGCTTATTTTATTAATTATAATGTTTTCAAGGTCTACCCATGTTGTAGCATATATTTAAATTTCATTTTTTAAAAAAGATTTTATTTATTTGACAGAGAGAGATCACAAGTAGGCAGAGAGACAGAGAGAGACAGGCAGAGAGAGAGAGAGGGAAGCAGGCTCCCTGCTGAGCAGAGAGCCAGATGGGGACTCAATCCTAGGACCCTGAGATCATGACCTGAGCCGAAGGCAGCAGCTTAACCCACTGAGCCACCCAGGTACCCCTCATTACTTTTTTTATGTCTGAATAATTACCATTTTATGTATATACCACATTTTTTAATCCATCTGCTGATGGGCAACAACTAGGGTTGTTGTAATGATCATTGGTATAGAGATATCTGTTCAAACCCCTGGTTTCAGTTCTTTTGGATATATACCTAGGAGTAGAATTTCTGGGTCATAAGGTAGTTCTGAGTTTAATCTTTTGAGGAAATGCCAAACTGTTTTCCATAGTGGTTGTGCTGTTTTACATTCGCACAAGCAATGCCCAGAGGTTCCAGTTTCTCTTATTCTTACCAAATTTGTTAGATTTTCCAACTCTTTTTCTTTGTTAAGAGAGAAAGAGTGTGTAAGCAGAGGTGGGAGGATGTGGGGGAGGGGCAGAGAAAATCTTAAGCAGGCTCCATGCCCAGCGAGGAGCCTGACTCCGGGCTCCATCTCATGATCCTGAGATATGACCTGAGCTGAAATGGAGAGTCTAATGCTTAACTGACTGAGCCACCCAGGTGCCCCTGATGTGTTTTCTGTTTGTTTGTTTTTTGTTTTTTAAATTATTGCTACCCTAGTAGGTGTAACTGTTAATCTTACTGGGTTTTTGTTGTTGTTTTTAAAGATTTATTTTATTTTGTTTTATTTATTTGTCAGAGAGGGAGAGACCACAAGCAGAGGGAGCGGCAGGCAGAAGGAGAAACAGGCTCTCTACTGAACAAGGAGCCTGTTGCGGGACTTGATCCTGGGAGCCTGGGATCATGACTGGAGCTGAAGGCAGACGCTTAACTGACTCAGCCACCCAGGTGTCACCTTACTGGGGTTTGATATGCATTTCCCTAAAGACTAACAGTGTTAAGCATCATTTCATGGGCTTATTGGCCATTTGTATATCTTCTTTGGAGAAATGTCTATTCAGCTCATTTGCCCATTTTTAATTGGGTTGTTTTGGTTGTTTTTTAAGCTATAGAAGCTCTTTATATATTTTCTGTATTAATCCCTTGTCAGAAGTATGATTTGCAAGTATTTTTTTGCCATTTGTCTTTTCACTTTCTTTTTTTTTTTTTTTTAAAGATTTTATTTATTTATTTGACAGACAGAAATCACAAGCAAGCAGAGAGGCAGGCAGGCAAAGAGAGAAGGGGAAGCAGGCTCCCCGCTGAGCAGAGAGCCTGATGCGGGACTCCATCCCAGGACCCTGGGATCATGACCTGAGCCCACGGCAGAGGCTTTAACCCACTGAGCCACCCAGGTGCCCCTCTTTTCACTTTCTTGATAGTGTCTTTTGATGAACAAAATTCTTTTTTTTTTTTTAATTTTTTTAAAAGATTTTATTTATTTATTAGTTAGAGAGCGAGCGAGCACAGGCAGACAGAGAGGCAGGCAGAGGCAGAGGGAGAAGCAGGCTCCCTACCAAGCAAGGAGCCTGATGTGGGACTCGATCCCAGGATGCTGGGATCATGACCTGAGCCGAAGGCAGCCGCTTAACCAACTGAGCCACCCAGGCGTCCCGATGAACAAAATTTTGATGAGATCCAACTTATCTAATTTTTCTTTTCTTTTTCTTTTCAATTGTGGTAATATACAAAAATATGAAATTTGCTATCTTAACCATTTTCAAGTATGTAGTTCAGTAGTGTTAAGTAGTTTCACATCTTTGTGCTATCAATCTCCAGAACTTTTTTGTCTCCCAAAACTGAATAGAATACTCTATAGCCTTAAACAACTCCCATTCTTTCCTGTCTACCGCCCCCCCCCCCCCCCCCTGCTAAGGTCTAGTCTATGTTCTGTCTCTAAGAGTAGGAATATTTTAGGTATGTCATAAGTAGAATCATATAGTATTTGTCTTTCTGTGACCAGGTTATTTTACTTAGCATCATGTCTTCACAGTTCATGTATGTTGTAGCATGTGTCAGAATTTCTTTTCAAGGTTGAATAATCTGTTATATGCAATTATTATGTTTTGTTTATACATTTATTGGTTGATGGACACTTGGGTTGTTTCTGCCTTTTGGCTGTTATGAATAGTGATGCTATGAATGTGGGTGTATAAATACCTCTTTGAGACTCTGTTTTCAGATCTTTTGCATATATTCCCAGAAGTAGAATTATTGGATCATATGGTAATTCTATTTTTAATTTTTTGAGGAGCCAGCATGATTGTTTTCCATAGAGGCTTGCACCATTTTCCATTCCCAACAATTGTGCTCAAGCGTTCCAGTTTCTCTTTATCTTTGCTGATACTTGTTATTTTCTTTGGTTAGTAGCTATCCTAATGGGTGTGAGTTGATAATTGTGGTTTTGATTTGCCTTTCCTTAATGATTAATGATGTTGAGCATCTTTTCAAATCCTTGTCCATGTGTATATTTTTATTGGAGAAACATTTATGTAAGTCCTTTGCTCATTTAAAAATCAGGCTATTTGTATTTTGTTGTTGAGTTGTAGGAGCTCTTTATATGTTCTGGATATTTACCCCTTATCAGATATGTGGTTTGCAAATATTCCATTCTGTAGGTTGCCTTTTCACTATTGATTGTATCTCTGGCACAGAAGTTTTAGATTTAGATGTAGTCCAGTTTACCGTTGGTTTTTTTTTTTTACTTTTGTTGTCATATTCATTAAATTGTTGCCAAATCCCAATGCCATGAACATTTTCCTCAATGTTCTCTTTAAGACTTTTGTAATTTTAGTTTTTACAGTTAGGTCTCTGATCCATTTTTGAATTAAATTTTTTTTTTTAAGATTTTACTTATTTATTATTTAGAGAGAGAGAGAGAGCGAGCGAGCACAGGCAGACAGAGAGGCAGGCAGAGGCAGAGGGAGGGGCAGGCTCCCTGCCAAGCAAGGACCCCGATGTGGGACTCGATCCCAGGATGCTGGGATCATGACCTGAGCCGAAGGCAGCCGCTTAAAACTGAGCCACCCAGGTGTCCCTGAATTAATTTTTGTATGTGGTGTGGTTTATGGTCCAGCTTCACACTGCATGTAGATATACAGTTTTCTAGTACCATGTTGAGAAATTATCCTTTCCCACTAAATGGTCTTCACACCCTTGTTGAAAATCGGTTGACCATATGTGTGAGGGTTTATTTCTGGGCTTTCTGTTCCATTGGTCTTTATGTTTGTTCTTATGCCCATATCGTATTATTTTAATTATTATGGCTTTGTAGTAAGTTTCAAAGTTAGGAAGTGTGAGTTCACCAATTTTACTCTTTTTCAAGATTATTTTGGTTATTCAGGGTTCCTTGCAATTTTGTATGAAAACGAGGATCTTCTTTTCCATTTCTGCCAAAAAGGCTGTTGGACTTTTGGTAGGGATTGTGTTGAATCTTTAGATTGCTTTGGATAATATTAACATCTTAATGATGTTAAGTCTTTCTGCCTATGAATATGATTGTCTTTTAATTTATTTAGATCCTGTTTAATTTCTTTCAACAGTGTTTTCAGCATAAAAGTCTTACCTTTGGGACGCCTGGGTGGCTCAGTTGGTTAAGCGGCTGCCTGGCTCAGGTCATGATCCCAGCGTTCTGGGATCGAGTCCCACATCGGGCTCCTTGCTCGGCAGGGAGCCTGCTTCTCCCTCTGCCTCTGCCTGCCTCTCTGTCTGCCTGTGCTCTCTCTCTCTCTCTAACTAATAAATAAATAAAAACAAACAAAAAAAAAACAAATAAAAGTCTTACCTTCTGGGGCACCTGGGTGGCTTAGTTGGTTGTGTCTGCCTTCAGCTCAGGTCCTGATCCCAGGGTTGTGGGATCAAGCCCTGTGTCAGGCTCCTTGGTCTGCAGGGAGTCTGCTTCTTCCTCTGCCTCCCTCTCCCTGCTTGTGTTCTTTCCCTTTCTCTCTGTCAAATAAATAAAATCTTCTTAAAAAAGTCTTATCTCCTTAGATTTATTCCTAAGTATTTTATTATTTTGATGCTATTTTAAATGGAATTGCTTTCTTAGTTCTTTATTCAGATTATTCCTCACTGGTGTATAAAAACAGAACTGATTTTTGCTCTTGTACCCTACAACTTTGCTAAACTTTGGAAAGTTTTTAGAAACATTTTTGAAAAATGATCTACTTTCTTTTTCATGGAACAGTGAGTGACCCACTTTTAGCATTTTCCAAATCTGCCCACTTGCCCCTGCACTGTTATTAAAAGGGCTATCTTTGGGGCACCTGGGTGGCTCAGTGGGTTAAGCCTCTGCCTTCGACTCAGGTCATGATCTCAGGGTCCTGGCATTGAGCCCCGCATCAGGCTCTCTGCTCAGTGGGGAGCCTGCTTCCCCCCCGCCCCCGCTTACTTGTGATCTCTGTCAAATAAATAAAATCTTTAAAAAAAATGGCTATCTTTATCCACCACTGTGAATTAATTCCTCTATAATCTTGGTATAGAAAAAGGCTTGCTGTTACTTAAAATACAGAAGCAGTAAAAGAAAAGACTGATAAATTTCACTAAATTAAATTCTTAGATAATAAAAGATCCTATAAATAAAAGTTTGTCAAAAAGAAACTGGGAGGATTGCCTGGGTGGCTCAGTTGGTAAAGCAGCTGCCTTCGGCTCAGGTCATGATCCCAGCGTCCTGGGATCAAGTCCCACATCGGGCTCCTTGCTCAGCAGTGAGCCTGCTTCTCCCTCTGCCTCTGCCTGCCATTCTGTCTGCCCGTGCTCGCTCCTGCGCTCTCTCTCTATCTGACAAAAAAACCCAAAAACAAACAAACAAAAAAACTGGGAGAAAATATTCGCAATATATACCACATAAAAAGGACAATTTTTTTTACATTTAAACAGCTCTTAAAATTTGAGGAACAAAAGGTATTCTGGTTGTGGCATCATGTGGTGAGGAGCCCTTGTCTACATTGGCAGCCATGCAGTCCAAGGGCCTTTTGCAGTCTCTGCAGGTCCTTTGACACAAGCAGATAGCCACAGCTCTGGTTGCAGATGGGCAACAGCCTTATCCAGGTGAATGGGCAGCCCCTGGAGATGATCCAGCAGTGCATACAGTAGTACAAGCTACTGGAATCTGTTCTGCTTCTGGGCAGGGAATGATTTCTTGGAGTGGACATCTGAGTCTGTTAGAAGGGTGGTGGTCACATGACCCAGATTTACACAATCTGCTAGCACAACTCCAAAGCCCTGCGGTCCTTATTACCAGAAATACTTCGATGAGACTTCCAAAAAGGAGCTCAAAGCCATTTTTTTTTTTTTTCAGTATGACCAAACCCTGTTGGTAAGCTGATCCATGTCTCAGTGACTTCAAAAAGTTTGGTGGCCCGGGTGCTCATACTTGCTACCAGAAATTCTATCGATAAGTCCGTCATGAAGCCTAGAGTTCATCTTGATAATAAACAGTGGTTGTGAAATTTTCAAAGCAAAAAATTTGAGGACAAAGTTACAAAAGCCTGATATAATGGGAATCAGATATGAAGAAACAACTCACAAAAAATAAGACATAGTAATGGCCTAAAATATATGGAAAAAAAGTTCAAATTCACTCATAATCAAAGAAATGCAAATTAAAATAATACCTATCAATGGCAAAAACTTTAAAATATGACAATATACTTTGTTGGTGAAGCTGTGGAGAAATGACACTCTTATACATTGCTAGTGAAAATGAATTGTTATAGCCCTTCCAAAGGGAAATGTGGCAATACTTAAAAATACTATATATGGGGGCTCCTGGGTGGCTCAGTGGGTTAAGCCTCTGCCTTCAGCTCAGGTCATGGTCTAGGGGTCCTGGGATCGAGCCCCGCATTGGGCTCTCTGCTCAGCAGGGAGCCTGCTTCCCCCCACCTCTCTGCCTGCCTCTCTGCCTGCTTGTGATCTCTCTCTCTGTGTCAAATAAATAAATAAAATCTTTTTAAAAGTACTATATATGTATTTATTTACTTTTTGACCCAGCAAAACCATTTCTGGGACTCTACCGTTTGGATATACCTCTAACAATATAAAAATACATACACACAGATATTCACTACCGCAGTGTAATTCAATATAATTGCAAAATATTAGAAACTGTTTAAATGTCCATACATAGAAAAGTGATTAAAATGTGATATATCCATTCAGTAGAGTAATGGAGCTGTGTTGAAAAAGAAAGAATGAGGGGCGCCTGGGTGGCTCAGTGGGTTAAAGCCTCTGCCTTCAGCTCAGGTCATGATCCCAGGGTCCTGGGATTGAACCCTATGTCAGGCTCTCTGCTCAGTGGGGAGCCTCCTTCCTCCTCTCTTTCTGCCTGCCTCTCTGCCTACTTGTGATCTCTGTCTGTCAGGTAAATAAATGAAATCTTAAAAAAAAAAAAAAAAAAGAATGAGAATGGTCTGTATCGACAAATATGGAGTATTTCTGAGATAATATGCTGTTAAATGACAAAAAGTAAAGCACAAGAGTATAGTATATGGTCTTCTGTATAAGAAAGAAAGAGATAGGAGACAGTACATGTGTATCTGCTTGTTTTTGTAGAATCAATATTGGGAGGATAAACTGGAAACCAAAGTGATTATTGGTAATCTACAAGGGTAGGTGGGAAAGGAGTGCAAAAGAGTGAGGATATGGGAACTAGTAGCAGGAATGAGGAAGGAGTGACATTAGAGGGGATGGGGAAGAAAAGAACTAAGTTGTTTTGGAAAGTAACATCTTGATTGGATACTGTAATGGTAAAGATAAAAAGAATTGCACATTAATGCTGTAATATAGTCAGTAAATATATTTGTCACAAGGGCATACATTAACAATTCTGTGTGTACTCTAACTGAACAAATAGGTAAATAATTTTTAGACAACAAAAACTGGGTTTCTCACAAATAGAGAAAGGAGAAGGCTAAAATGAACTCTAGTGGGTTGGTTTGGAATCTGAGATATCAGTATATGTATTGGTTACTATGCATATGTTTCTTAGCTGTTTCCACTGAGAGTGACTAATGAACAAACCTAGGAACCAGTTTTTTATTTCTGATTTTCCATTTCTTGGAGAAGTGGTTAGTAAAGATGCCTGGAACATCTTGATGTATGCCAGGTAACAAAATGCTTAAAGAAAAAAAATGGGGGGATAGTGTGAAAGAACTTGAGAATACTGAAAGAGTTCAAATGGCCAAAGCTGGAGCAATTTGAGCAAAAGAAATAATGAAATCATTGGATTATAACCCATAGAATAATGAAGTAAATATCCACGAGTCCATACTGATACAGATATAAATGGGGAAATGAACAGTTCTCACTTATAGTAGAATTCCAGTTAATAACTGTGGAAGGCTGGATGGATTGAGGGAAGTAGAAAATAAGCATTAGCTAAACACAGTAATAACTGTTGCAGATAAGATCCACCAATTGATTCTAAAATCAGTGAGTGAAAATTTGAGGAAAAGTATAGATTCAAAGTATGTCCTCCAAGATCTTCATTAATCACAAAGGTAAAGATAATAATTTTATTGGGATGAAACTTGTCAAAATTTTTCTTAGTCAGTGATCAAGGTGAACATCACAATAACAAAACATATTCACATCTTGAAACACAGGATAGAGAAAGGATGCATCATTTCTTTGTATTCTTGCCAAAAATCTAAACCTTAGTCCAATAATTAGAAAACATTAGCCAAACCCAAATGAAATGTATTTGACAAGGTAAAGCAATCAGTACTCTTTAAGAGTCAAGGTCATGAAAAATTGGGAATACCAAGGCATTGTCAGAGATTGGAAGAAACTAAGGAAATGTGACAGCTAAATATAATGTGAGAATTTTTTTCTTTTACAATGGCTTGTTCTTGCTTAGTGAAATCTATTTCATTGTTTTCTCTTTGAACATTAAAGGCATGTTTTAAAATGTTATACTTTTTTCTTAAAATGTCTCTGTTTCAGATTGTTCCATTATTTGTATGTAGTTCTGAGATATGAATTCTGTTAACGTGTCCCTTCACCACTGTGGGTTTTTTTTTAGTGTTTCCTACTTTTTTGCATTTGGGAAATTCTCTTTTGCTTTTGGATTTAGCTCTGTATTAAGACAAGTTTTGTTTTTTGGTTATATCTCAACTAGTGTGTTAGAAGTGGAAGAGGTGGCTTCTTGCATTAATTAAATCTACTAATAGTAGTAGTAGATGATGGGAAACTTCTCTCCCTATTCCTGTTCTGTTTATGAATAATAGGGTAATTGCTTTCAGTGACTTAGGGGTTAAATAAAGCTGCTCACCTTCCTAATATTTATCTTACAATTGCAATACATACATATATATATATTTGGTAACAATATATTATGGTTGAGGTCAGAATTTTTTTTTTTTCTGCTTTTGTAAAGAAGATTATCAACTTATTTGAAATAGTTTAGAACTCAAGTGGTGGTAGAAAGGAATAGAATTCTTTTCCACTTTATTGTCTTGGAAGCATAGGGGAGGAAAAAAGCAGAAAAGTTACTA
>RCUC01099238.1:0-20011 GCA_003697995.1 Taxidea taxus jeffersonii | reverse complement strand
TGGTAGTACTCAATTCTGGCAGCACATCATAATCACCTGGGGTAATTAAAACATACTGAAGCTCATGGCCTATGTCTGAAAGCTAAATCAGGATGGGGCAGAATGCACAGCCTCAGTATTTGCTAAAAGGCTCCCTAAGTGCATCAGAGTAGAACTTGGGTTCTACACCCATAGTACTTAGGAAACAGGGATTTAAGGTAGCTCAGAAACCTTAATAATAAAAACCAACCAAACAAACAAACACACTAGATCATGATAATTTATGTACTTGTGAGGTGAAGGGAAATAGATATTTTAGAAAAATGATCTTTGGAGGTGGAAACAAAAAGGATTCTGCTAGAAGTTAAGCTCCATAAGGATGAGAATTCTGTGTTTTGTTCACCATTGTATTACCAAGAACAGTATGTGGCATATAATAGGTGATCATAAATAAATAATGAACGGATGAGTAATTTTTCATCTGCTTTTAATCAACCAGAAGCCCCTGATTGGAAATATTCCATTTAACTGAAATGTTATATATATGAAGAAGGCAAATTGGAAAATATAGTCTTCAGTTAATCAACAAACAACTTTCTTTAGGGGAATAAACATTGTCTACAGTATAAAATGGTGCTTTGGGGGGCACCTGGCTGGCTCAGTCAGAACAGTATGCAACTCTTGGTCTTGGGGTTATGATTTGGAAACCCAGGTTGGGTTTGGAGATGGAGATGACTTAAAGATAAAATTTTTAAAAAATAAAATAAAATGGTGATTTGGTGTTAAAGAGGAAGGCAAAAAAGACCCTGCTATGGATAAAGGCATTCCCAACTCCTTTTAAAAATTCGATCTTAATTTTTCACAAAAGGTTGGTTGTACAAACAATCCAACGTAAAGATGGGCAGAAGACTTGAATAGATATTTTTCCAAAGAAGACATACAGATGGCCAAGAGTCACATGAAATGATGTTCAGCATCACTATCATCAGGGAAATGCAAATCAAAAACCACAATGAGATATGACCTCATAGCTGTCAGAATGGCTAGAATCAAAAAGACAAGAAATAACAAGTATTGGCAATAATGTAGAGAAAAAGGAACCTGTGTGCACTGTTAGTGAAATGCAAATTGTGGAAGACACTGTGGAAAACAGCATGGAATCTCCTCAAAAAATTAAAAATAGAACACCATGTGATTCAGTAATTCTACTACTGGGTATTTACCTAAAGAAAAGAAAACATTAATTTGAAAAGATGTATGTGCCCCTACATTTACTGCAGCATTATTTGCAATACCAAGATATGGAAGCAACCCAAGTGTCCATCGATAGAGGAATGGATAAAGAAGATGAAATATTACTTGGCCATAAAAAATAATGAAATCTGGCCATTTGCAGCAACATGAATGGACCCAGAGGGTATAATGCTAAGTGAAATAAGTCAGACAGAGAAAGACAAATATCATATGGTTTCAATCATAAGTGGAATTTAAGAAACAAAACAAATGAATTTTTTAAAAAAAACACTTAAATACAGAGAACCAACTTTTGATTACCAGAGGGGAAGTGGGTAGGGGGATGGGTAGAATAGGTAAAGGGGACAAAGAGTACATTCCTTGTGATGAGCACTGAGTAATGTATAGAATTGCTGAATCGCTGTATTGTATGCCTGAAACTAATATAACACATATATTAATTATATGTCAATAAAAATTTTTTTTAATTTAAAATTTTTGAAAAGATCAGTTGTAGCTTATAAACACATGGAATGAGATCATGGAAAGCCATGAAGGAAAAAGAAATGCCATAACAAACAAAACGGCATATGACATGCATTCTAAGAAATTAAGCGGAATCATCTTGGACCTCCCACTATGGTCTTAAAGCCAAGTCAGCTGAAGTAATGAACATCCAAGCCTGGCTTAAAGTGGAGCCTACTCATTCATTCTCTCTCTCCCTCTCTCCTTGTGCGTCTCTCTCACTCATAGGAACACACAGCTAGAAATGATGAAGCCATGGGCCTAATTTTTACTATATCTGAAAAACGCTTTTGGTTGAGGTTACCAACTTGGTAGAAATATGGGAAAATATGAAAGACAAAACAAAAGTCAAAATTGAAAGTGGGGCGCTTGGGTGGCTCAGTGGGTTAAAGCCTCTGCCTTCAGCTCAGGTCATGATCCCAGGGTCCTGGGATCAAGCCCCACATCGGGCTCTCTTCTCAGTGAGGAGCCTGCTTCCCTCTCTCTCTCTGCCTGCCTCTCTGCCTACTTGTGATTTCTGTCTGTCCAATAAATAAATAAAATCTTTAAAAAAAAATTGAAAGAGCGGGACACCTGAGTGGCTCAGTTGGTTAAGCTGCTGCCTTTGGCTCAAGTCATGATCCCAGGTCCTGGGATCGAGTCCCACATCGGGCTCCTTGCTCAGCAGGGAGCCTGCTTCTCTCACTGCCTCTGCCTGCCACTCTGCCTGCTTGTGTGTACTCTCTCTCTCTCTCTCTCTGACAAATAAATAAATAAAATCTAAAAAAAAAAAATTGAAAGAGGAAACACCTTGTTATCTAATTTATGTTATAAAGATTTTTTTTTAAAATTTCACACCCAATGGATTTTTTTTTTAAAGTAAGCTCCATGCCCAATGTGGAGCCCAACTCAGGGCTTGAACCAAGACCCTGAGATCAAGATCTGAGCTGAGATCAAGACACCCAGTGGAATACTGAGATAAAACCTTTTGCAAAACCAGGGGTGCCTGGGTGGCTCAGTCAGTTATATGTCCGACTCTTGATTCCAGCTCAGGTCATGATCTCAGAGTTGTGAGATCAAGCTCCATACTGAGTTAAGATTCTCTCTCTCCCCCTCCCCCTGCCAAAAAAAAAAAAAAAGACCTTTCATAAAACCAGGATTTTCAACTACCAACCTCCTCATTATTGTCTATGGTGAAACCTGTTTTAACTCTTGTGAACTAATATTAATGGTCTTGAATTGCACTGTTCAATATGGTAGTCACTACACACAGGTAGCTATTTAAGTTTACATTTAAATTAATTAAAATTAAATACTATTAAAAATTCACTGTCTCAGTTATGCAAGTTCAACAGCCACATTTCAAATGCTCAAAAGCCACATGTGGCTGGTGGTTACCACACTGCACTACACAGATACAGAACATTTCTCTCATAGCAAAATGCTCTATTGAATAGCACTGGGAGAATAAAATAGAGTACAATATCCTCAAAAAGCTTCAGGCAATAGTGTCAGTCAAGCAAGGAAATTGTTACAAATGTCAGTTATTACTTCTAGGTAAAGAAAGAATTATGAAACTGGAGGCATTTCCCCTGAATACAGAAAAAACATCATGTCATAAATCTGTAGGTTCTCTTTGCCGCTGATTTTCCAATTTTGGAATCACTCCTATTCGGAAGATACACACAAAAATGCCCACTTTTTGCATAAGGAAATGCGATCAGATTCAAATTCATATCCACTACGCTATAACTGACAAAAGAACTATAGTTGAAAGATTTATCAGACTTCAGGGGGCAGGTGGAAGGATGTGTATGTTCCCAGAGGAAGCACCAGCTTTGTCTTCTTAGACTTGAGTTACTGTGATATTAATTCTTTCTGATGTTCAGACTGAACTTCCTGAGAGTTCGTGGAAATAATGAACAGCCACGATCAGTCACTGACATGATGGTCTCCCCTTCTCCAGGTAAAATGTCAAGAGTGACTAACAATCAACATTCAAGAAGATAGCATCTGAAAATAATATTACTTTTACATGTTTTTTAAAAGCTCTTCTATAATTGTTTTACATGTGACTGATTTCTAATACTCTTACTCTTCATTGTTTTGGCAATCTCTCAATTTGGTGTTTCCTATTGATATTCCCGAAGAAGAAAATATTTTAATGTGTTTGTCCTTTGGATTGTTTAAATCAATAAATTAACATTTGGTATGAAACAAGATTCAGCTTATCTTCATGATGTTTTGCAAAAACCTCTTAAAAGCTATCTTTGCCATCCCTGGGGGAAAATACTCATTCAGAGTATCTGTTTCAGGTGCTTTAGAATCATTATTTTGTTCAATCCTCATAATACCTTTAAAAGATATAGCTCCATTTTACAAAAGTTTATCAGTTCCTTATAAGACAGGACCTGTCTGTCCCAAGCTCCTGGCACCATGCTTAAACAGGTTGTTGGATGAATGAATGAACAAAGGGCACATCTTCTGTAATCTCAGTGACAGACATAGAACCTCACAGTAAGCCAGTGAATCCTTACTAATTGAACATGCCAGCAATAATGGTCAGTATGACAAATGGGTAAGTGGTTCTTAATATAATATATAAATATTCCTCCCAGATCCAAAAATTAGGCAAGAAGTCACGTCTGAAAGATCTAGAATGAAAGGATACTGGAAAAGTCTGCGGGGATTTAAATTTGGGGGCAAAAAAAGATTTGGGAAAGAGTTCCGCTTTTTTTTTTTTTTAAGATTTTATTTATTTATTTGACAGAGAGAGAGAGAGCACAAGTAGGCAGAGAGTCAGGCAGAGAGAGAGGGGGAAGCAGGCTCTCTGCTGAGCAGATAGCCCAACGCGGGGCTCAACCCAGGACCCTGAGATCATGACCTGAGCCAAAGGCAGCGGCTTAATCCACTGAGCCACCCAGGCGCCCCAAGAGTTCCGCTTTTTAAAAATTATTTCTAGGTGTATTTTAACAACACTTTCAGAATAATCATCCTTTCAGATCATTTTAGGTCACACTTCTTTGGGGAGATTATAGCACACACATAACACCATAATTATAAAGAGACAATTGTACCCACATTTTTTCATCACGGCAGAAAGATTCTTTTACATGTTTTTAACATATAAAGGACTCACAACCTGCTGTGAATGATAAACTAGTAACTATATTAGTTTTTCCAGTGTTGAAGAGGAGTTGCTGGAAGTGGTAATAGAAGATAAAGCAAAAATTTTCAAGTGCTCTTCAATCAGATAACCAAGGCTAATAAATTTTTTATGCTAGGCTCCAAATGTGTACCTGACCCCTGGCCCTTATAAATGGAAGCAGTCCAGCTGCAGAGCCTGCCACCAAGAGCCTCAAGGCCCAGCCAGCGTGGTGGCATCCTACCTATCCCCATCCTTTCCAGTCCTCTGTCTTTGGGTCTTATTCTCTCCACCATGTAACACCCCTCTCAGTTCTTCTTGCTTCAGGTGTCCTTTGGACCTAACCCCCATCAACTCTGCCCACACAGCTAAGGCTTGCTACATAGGCCAGTGTTGTCACTCAGAGCAGGTGATGTTGCTGAGCACCTGGGTGGCTCAGTGGGTTAAGTCTCTGACTCTTGGTTTCCGCTCAGGTCACATTCTCAGGGTCAGGATCTTGGGGTCATGAGAGTGAGCCCTGCACTGAGCCCTGCAGAGTCTGCTTGGGATTCTTTCACTCTCCCTCCTTTTACGCCACCAAATAAGTAAGTAAGTAAGTAAGTAAGTAAGTAAATAAATAAATAAATAACATCATTAAAAAACATAGAACAGGTGATATTGTCAATGCTTATTCTGGCTCCTTGGTTGTACTTTGGCTGGTACAGACACCCAAACCTCTCCCTGAAAATGACATTGTAACACCCGCAAATTTCCACAGATATTTTTTTATATACTCTCCAGCATCATTTAAAAACATTCAGCACAAAGCCATAAGAGACTCTTAATCATAGGAAACAAACTGAGGGTTGCTGGAAGGGAGGGGGTAGTGGGAGGGGGTAACTGGGTGATGGCCCTTAAGGAAGGCAGGTGAGGTGATGGGCACTGGGTGTTATATAAGACTGATGAATCACTGAACTCTACTTCTGAAACTAATAATGCACTATATGTTAATTAATTGAATTTAAATTTTAAAAGAGTGAAAAAAATAAAATAAAAACATCAAGCACACAGATAATTTTTTCTTTTTTTAACATTTTATTTATTTATTAGAGAAAAAGAGAGAGACAAGCAGGGGGAGGCACAGACAGAGAAGGAGAAGCAGACTCCCCACTGAAGAGAAGCCGGACAGGACCCCAGGATCATGACCTGAGCTGAAGGTAGACACTTAACCAACTGAACCACCCAGGCGTCCCACAGAGAACTTTTTCTGAGCACAAATCCATTATATTAAAATTCTCCTAAATATCTTCCAAAGTACTTCAGTTTCAGAAAATGGCATTAAAGGAAAAATAACATAGAAGGAAATGTTACTGCACTTTTCTTTGAAGAATAAGAAAATGCAATGTTCTTTTCATGACTAATTTTCTCTTATTCCACCACTCTCTCAGATTCTAATTAAAATATCATATCACGAAAAGCAGATGAGGCCTCCATACTCTGATGACAGAAATGAGAAGGGAAAGATTTAATTTTGGTATATGCAGCAGCCGCAGGCGAGGAATTCTGTCATTGTGTCTCATTTCCTGAAGTTTTACATGAGGATATCACACTTGTCACACTATGAAAGCCAGCCAAAGCAGCGACTTTTAGAGCAATGCATCTGCCTTACAAGCTAGACAGTCACTTGAATTTGAGGAATTTTCTAGATTATTTTCAAAAACCTAATCTGGGATAGATTCATATTTTATGGAATAAAATGAAAGGAGTGTTTAGGGGAAAAAAGGATTTTAAAAGGACATAGAAAAAATATAAGCTCAATTTAAAAAATTAGATTCAACTCTGTCAAATTATATAAAAGCTTCTGAACACTTATTTCCAATTCCTGTACTTATTTTGTTGCAGTCAGGTAAGAAAACACTAGTCTATGGGCCATTGTTTTGAGCAGCACTGCTCTAATAAATAAATGTGGCTGAAGCAATCCCTTACGCCATGGCAACAGATGTCGTGAGGAATGGTCCAACTAGCAATAATGCCCACGTCCTTGGTAGCTCCCTGCTTTTGTTCACTTGGACAGATCATTCCAAGGAAAGCCAGGATACACGGCAACATTTAAGTCTATGTTCAGGATTAGTGAACACCGTATCAGGGAAACAACCCACAGAAATGCCATTGTAGTTTTACAGTTATAAATATATTTAAGTTAAAATAATTTATTAGGGTTTTTCCCCCCCGCTACTTGGAATCAGGAAGTAGACTTAAAGAAGAAAAAAAGCTATACTTACTCGACCAAATTCAAGCATTTAGGGTCGAGGGTCAGTTTGTTGAATTCAATTTACTCAAATTGTACACAGAACCACAATTCTAAAATATATCTATATATTTTTTAATATAAATTATGATTAAAGTACAGCACTGTGAACTAGGTGCTTCACATAACTGAACAAAAAGGGCTCCTTATATTTTAGAAGTTTGGAATACAAACTACATCACAGATTATAAAATAGCAAGCACAGGAGGGAGACCTATAGATATAAAAATAAAAGAGAGTTCACCCAGGTTTGAGCCTGGACCTGCCGTGTTATGAAAGTGGCTTAGGGAGAAGTGATTAAGTTCCAACAGGTGTCCTAAAAAGCTGTTTGGATAAGAAGGAGAGGAAATGCAGGCGAGGAAGAGAAGGAAAGGAAGCAGGAGGGGCAGCGAAGAGACGCAGCTCCCCCGCAGAGGTGGCAGGGAGCCTGGCCCTTGGGTAAGCATGTGATGTCTGATGTCTGCTTAGCAAAGAGAGTGGCTCAAGGGGTGAAGCGATAATGGTAAAACACTACCAACACTGTAGCTTTCAAGGTCAGAACTTTAGTTTGTTTCTTTCCTGAAGGTTAGGATGATGCCTTCCTATGTTGATTTTCAATAAGGACAATAAACTAACCTCTCCATTGCTTCCACATTACCAAAACTCAGGGGTTTTCAAGCACCTCTCCCTGGTCCCCTCATCTATGAGGAAACACAGAAATATGTCTATTTCCTATCAAGGCTGTAAGCAATGGCTTCACATGGTTGGAATAAAATACAGTGTCCTGGACTGCTGGAAATGAGTCCTGATCACAGACAGCAAGTCACTGAGGTAACATAAGTGAGCCCAAAGGCTCTGGACTGTGGTCAGGTTCAGAAAAATACAACCCTCAATGACAACGGCCAGGTCTAGGACTTACAAAGCACATGGCACTCTCCTACTTGGCCAGTGGGCGGGTAACTTCCACCAGGTATACTGCAATTTGGCAGGGCTTGTCAAAATAAAAAATGCACACATCATTTGATCGGCAATTTTCTTTCTAGAAGTATCGATCCCACAGATAGGCTGATGTATGCAAAACAATGAATGTACAGATTCATCCAATGCCCCACTCTTTGTATTAGCCAAAGATTGGAAATCACATAAACATCCATCGGTGGGGGTGTCATAAAGAAAATAAAGTCCATCCATACGCCGCAGCGAATACCAAATAGCCTTTAAAAAGAATGAGGCGGCTCTGAATAATGATGGCACAATCTCCAAAATCGGTCAAGTTCTAAGGAGAGCAGGTTCAGTTCAGTGTGTATGTGATATGACCATATGTATAAGAGAATCAGAATATGTGTTCGTGTGCCCTGTGATATGCACAGCTTATCTCTGGAGGGACATCTAACCCTTACCAGGGACTGCCTCTGGAGGGGGGAGAACTCTGTCTGGAAGATAGCAACGGGACAGAAACTTATTCTGGCACCTATCCTTTTCAGCAAATTGTGAGTTTGGTTGTTTTTTTTTTTTTTTAAGATTTTATTTATTTTATTTGACAGACAGAGATCACAAGTACGCAGAGAAGCAGGCAGAGAGAGAGGAAGAAGCAGTCTCCCCGCTGAGCAGAGAGCCCAATGCGGGGCTCAATCCCAAGACCCTGGGATCATGACCTGAGCCAAAGGCAGAGGCTTTAACCCACTGAGCCACCCAGGCACCCCACATTGTGAGTTTTGATTCATGCACACGTATAAAGCATTTTTTAAAAAGCTACATACCAGATCTGCAGTGACAGTCAGTATCCTGGTATCTAAAGAGTAGTCAGAGGAAACTGAGCCCAGGAGCTTAGCTTTGGCATCTAGTGCCTTGCCAAGAGGAAAATCAGTAGCCTCCTTATGGTGTATCAGCTTACAGGTCATTCTGGTGGTTATCCTGCCAGGAGATTTTCATAGCCTGCAATTCACACTTGGCTTGGACAATAGTTCACTTTGATTGCCTTAAACTCATTACTTAATCTTCTGTAGGTGACTTATGTAATATAGACAATAGTATATAAGAGATTTTTAAAAAGATTTAATTACCTGGTAGTTGGGGAGAATTTGATTTCTTTTCACTCTCCAAACTTCGTAAAGATAAAAAAGTGCTCAAAACCTACCAGGCAAAGTGATTTAGGGGAAAAAGAGTCACACAAAATATACTGTGGCTTTTGCAAAACAAAAAAATTATAAATATTTCAAGTACCTAGCATAAGTCTACATGACTATGTTATATTTTCCTTTTGAGCCTCATTGTATGATTTTCAGTGAAGGCTATCATTTTTCTTCCAATGATTCCAGAAAACCAGGAAGCTTTCCATGGTCCATCACTTTTCTAAATAATTATGTCTCAAAAGCTAGACAATTTAGGGGTTAATTACTCCAAACCAATGTATAAATTAGAAGTTCACAGGTTCATCTTAGGAAACGAGACTGGGGAAAAAAAATTTACATTTGTTAAAAGCCTTACTTCTTGCCTGCACTAATGTGCAATTTGTTCATCCTGAAAAATTATGGTGAAGCTAAACACAAACAGTACTTTCTAAGTTAATTACAGGCAACTTCCCTGCAATTTACATCTTAGCATCCAGCTCTATAACATTTTATTTCCTTCCAGATGAAGGAAAGGAGTTGCTAGCTTAAGATCATGCTGCATTTGGATATCTGATTTTTTAAAAGGTTTTTATTTATTTGAGAGAAAGGAGTGTGTACGCACACATGCATGAGTAGGGAGAGAGCAGAGGGAGAGGGAGAAGCAGATTCCCTGCTGAGCAGGGAGCCTGAGGTGGGACTCGATCCCAGGACCCCAGGATCCTGACCTGAGCCGAAGGCAGACGCTTAACCAACCGACTGAGCCATTCAGGCGCCCCATGGATATCTGATTTTAATCGAAAAATCAAGGCAGTCAGAAATTTACTTAGATCATGGAAAAATGACTCTAGTCCACATTGCAGAGTTTTCTAAACTTACCCAAAGCAGACCCATTCTATTGGGACATAATAAACTCCTGCCTATGTAAATGTAATGCAGATTTTCCTCAAGCTAAAACTCTATCATGGTCCTCTGCCCTCTCCTCTGAACCAGTAATAAAAATAATTCTCTACAATCTCATTTGTAGTCTCCATCTGTGCCCATGAGTGAAAGCATAATTAAACTATATTTTTTTCAAATCATCTAAATATAGCTGGCTACTCATTCAGAATAATGTTTGAAAAACAACTTTCACTCACAGAAAAGCAAATAACACATAGAAAAAAAGTGAAGATTACTTTCAAGTTTGAGGCTGTGCATCTGACAGAGAATTGCGTGTCCCTGCTATGCTACCAGCAGGTTCAAGCAGAAGGCCTGCCTGCAGAGAATCTCAGTAAGGTTTGCACGGATCCCCAACAAGAGCTGGGAGCAAGTGGCATCATTAGGTCTGCTGAAAGGCACCTTGAGCCTGGCCCATCTGGTGAACAGGAGAAAGAACTAGCCTGTCTTGACAATGCATGATGCACCTGGCAAAGTGTTAAGAGTTTTATAGCTGTTGCTTGCCTTATTTGATCTTCAGAACAATGCTGCAAAGTAGGTTTTATTATTGCCAGAAGATTCAAGCAACTAATCCAAAACCAAATAGCAGTAGAATTAGAAATGTTAACACAGCGGGGCGCCTGGGTGGCTCAGTCGGCTGAGTGTCTGACTCTTGGTTTCTGCTCAGGCCATGATCTCAGGGTCCTGAGACCAAGCCCTGTATTGGGTTCCACGCCCAGCACAGAGTCTGCTTGGGATTCCCTCACTCTCCCTTTCCCTCTGCCCCTACCACTTGTGCTTTCTCTCTCTTCCTCTCTCTCATCTAAATAATTTTTTTTAATTTTAAAAAAGAAATTTTAGCTCAGCTACATCTGGCTCTTAAGATCTATATTCATTCAACTGTAATAAAATAAGCAATAGAACCTAAATATCAATCACAGAAGAGATGAGTAAAGACCATTTATCCACTTAGTGAAAACAGATATAGCCTCTAAATATAAATATGGAGGTCCTGAGCAACACAAGATATGCTTGTAATAAACTGTTCAAGAGAAAAGGGCAGAATACAAAACTTCATCCACAAGGGTTATAACTCCAGAATAAACTGATATATTATATATTGAGTCATACTTTGTGCTCAGCATTTGACATAATCCTCACGCTAAAGATGCAAAGAGAACATTATTACCTTCTTTTTAAAGTGAAGGAGACGAAGATCAGGCAGATCAAGTAACTCGTTAGTTGAGATTTTTGTCCAGAATCTACCTGGCCTCAAAGGACCCATAGGAAGTGTTTAAAAATGAGACTGTTTAAGGAGAAGCTGGGCAATAAGAGCCTTCTGGCAGTGGGCAGAGCGGAAAGCATTCTTCAGTCTCAGAGACAGACTGAGATCCTCCCGTTGCCAGATGTGTGGCCTCGTTAAGGAGCCCTGCCCAGTGTCTGTAGCCATGTTCTCTTCAGGATACAGTCTGAGGAAGAAGGGAGTCCAGTGCCACCCTAACAGCAGGGCCCTTCCGGCCAGTCCATTCGCGTGTCCCATCATGCCCTGGGCCAGCACCCCTGGCGAGCGACAGAATGTGAGGGGGCGAGCTCTGCACTCACCCGGCTAAACCTCCTCAGGCTTTAGACGAGCAGCTGAGGCCAGAGCTGATTCATGGTCGTTAGAGACAGAGAGAGGTAGGCCTCCTAACTCCTAGTCCAGAGCCCTTTCCAGCTCATTGAGAGGCCTAGCTAGGAGAGGGGAGCTTCGGAAAAGTAAATACGGATACACACCCCTAACATAACCCTCACAAACCACCTAAGGCTGTCTGAAAGAATTATGCCCTGGACAGAGAAACGCTCACTCTGGACACTTCCATTCTGAGGGATCAGTTGGCTTCTTAAAGCAGAAACAGTACCTAGGACAGTGGTCTAAGACAGAGAAGGCAACTTCTGAGTCAACAAAAGCAAACCTCAAGTATAGTTTTGGCTGGACCGTGTTCCAGTTTTTCTAAATTCCACCTTTGGCATACACACTATACGGTTTTCCACATTTACTCTATTTTTTTTTTAAGAGATTTTATTTATCTGAGAGAGGGGGAGAAAACGAGGAGGGAGTGAGAGGCAGAGAGAGAAGTAGATTCCCCACCGAGCAGGGAGCCCAACACAGGGCTCGATCCCAGGACCCTGAGACCACGTCCTGAACCGAAGGCAGCTGTACAACCGGCTTTGTTTACTCTGTTCTCAAAAGAAAGAGGAAGGAGGGAGAGGGTGTTCTGGGGGTGAAAATACTACATCTTTCTCTTAGAGATAGAAAATGTACTGTTGGGACGCCTGGGTGGCTCAGTTGGTTAAGCGGCTGCCTTCGGCTCAGGTCATGATCCCGGCGTCCTGGGATCGAGTCCCGCATCGGGCTCCTTGCTCGGCAGTGAGCCTGCTTCTCCCTCTGCCTGCCACTCTGTCTGCCTGTGCTCACTCCTGTGCTCTCTCTCTATTTGACAAATAAATAAAATCTTAAAAAAAAAAATAAAATGTACTGTTATCACTAAACACTACAAACTTCAGGAGAAACCTGTTTAATTGTTCTTAAGCCAGTATTTCCCAATCTTAACCTAACAATGAATCTTCCCCACTTGTCACACTAGGTGGGAAACAAATGTTCCATACGATAGACCCAGACTTGAGGTTCTCAAAATGTGGTCCCCAGACCAGCAGCATCACCTGGGAATTGGTTAGAGATGTGAAGGTCCAAAACCAGACCCACGGAATTAGAAGCTCTTGGAGTGTCTTCCCAAGTCCTCCAAGGAATTCTGCTGAGAGAAGAAGCTTGATCATCACTAATTTAGGCAAATCATGAAGCTTGTTTTATCATGAATACTGGCTGTTTGGGGGGGTTGTCCTGGGGCAGCGTCTTCAAACCACTGCTCTGGACGAGGGGACAAGGGAGCAGGAGACAGATGACAATGTGCCAGGTTTTGGCCAGACACCTACCCCATCCTCATCCTGCTTGTCTCTTTTGTGTATTAGGCTACAGATTAAGACTTTATTTGAATCAAACTCTTCACGGCTTAGACAGAAGTTTGAAGCTCACCATTAAGGAGCTTCAGGATTTTAAGGAGTTCAGAACTTGGATCAATATTAGGGCCTGCTGATGAGCAAATAAAAGCTCACCATTTAGGGGGTGGGGGAGGGTGGGGGGGACACCTGAGTGGCTCAGTCGTTTAAGTGTCTGACTCTTGGTTTTGGCTCAGGTCATGATCTCAGGGTTGTGAGATCGAGCCCAGCATTGGGCTCTGCACTCAGTGGGGAGCCTGCTCAGGATTCTCTCCCTCTCCTCAACTCTCTCTCTCTCTCTCTCTCTCTCAAATAAATAAGTAAATCTTAAAAAAAAAAGTTTATCAGTCAAGGGGTCCTTTGATGGCTCAGGCGGAAAAGCAGCACAGGAAGGGCGCAACAGCAGAACAGGGATCGAAATTCTCACCGCATAACCCTACAGTTACCCTCCTCTTCTGTACTTGAGAATTTAAAAATGTGTATTTGCACTTGTGGCTGGAATGTGGCTAATTAGAAGAGGCATTTCCAGACCTGGGCTCAAATCTCCATTTCCAAACCTCCTTGAGATAATTTCAGCCTTTCCACAAAGCCCTGTTTTCAGGGACAATGAAGGGAAACATCCAGATTCTAGTAATACGGTTAAATACTTGAGTGTCACATCTAAATCATTGGGATAATTCTTACCAATTGAGAATCAGTAACTTTATTATTTTTTAAAGATTTTATTTATTTATTTGACAGAGAGAGAGAGAGATCACAAGTAGGCAGAGAGGCAGGCAGAGAGAGATGGGGAAGCAGGCTTCCTGCCGAGCAGAGAGCCCGATGTGGGGCTCGATCCCAGGACCCTGAGCCCACGACCCAAGCTGAAGGCAGAGGCTTAACCCACTGAGCCACCCATGTGTCCCGAGAATCAGTAACTTTAAAGAAACATGAGAATCTTATGCTACTCACTCAATCCTGCCCTACCCCAAAACTCGAATTGTATGCATCATATTGTGATGACAGGGATATTTAACTGGCCTCTGTCCATTCCCCAACACTTAGACCTCAGAGTCTTGGACAAAAGCTCACACAGAACACGCACTTAATAAAAGTCACCTGAATAAATGACTAACATTTTTCACAGTTCTATTTGGTGCTATGGGTTGCACATGAGAGTTTCTTTCCATTCTATTACTTCACTATCAAAAAACAAACAATAGCTTGCTATAGACATTGTTTTAATATAGAAAATAATAAAAGCAAAGAAAAATTATCAGTATTTTTGGTAGTGTGCTAGGATCACACTTCCCATTACCGTATGGGGAAGTTCATGTTCCTGTTCATTCTTGCAGACACCGCTCCAGGCATACCCATGCATAGACTGACACAGATATGTAGATCTTCATTTATGTGTTTGGGTCATCTGTGCAATGGTGTTTATTTCTTTTCTTTAAATTTTTTTTTAAGATTTTACTTATTTATTTGACAGACAGAGTAGACAGAGAGGCAGGCAGAGAGAGAGAGAGGAGGAAGCAGGCTCCCCGCTGAGCAGAGAGCCGGATGTGGGCTCCATCCCAGGACCCTGGGATCATGACCTGAGCAGAAGGCGGAGGCTTTAACCCACTGAGCCACCCAGGCGCCCCCAGTTTCTCAAATTGTATATCCATGTATCTATTGTCCCATATATTCCCACTAAATAGGATCATGCTAAACACGCTGTTTTGTAACATGTATATTCATAAGACAAAAAAATCATGCACATCTTCCCACAATAATATATGTGGCACTATGTATTTTTTAAACACCTGCCTGGCATCCCTTGTATAGAGACAGCATAATATGTTTTTAAAATCTATTTAATTTTTCTCTTATAAAAATGCTGTGATGGGGGTGCCTGTGTGGCTCAGTGGGTTAAGCGTCTGTCTTTGGCTCAGGTCATGATCTCAGGGTCCTAGGACAGAGTCCTGTATCAGGCTCCCTGCTCAGTGGGGAGTCTGCTTCTCCCTCTCTCTCGACTGTTCTCCCCACTCATGCTCATGCTCACTCTCTCTCTCTCAAATTAATAAATAATATCTTTTTTTAAAAAGGCTGTGATGAACATCCTTGAGGATTTTTCCGATTACTTCCTCAGGCTAAAGGTGGAACTGGCAGAAGTGGGATTACTAGGTCATAAAGAAGTATACTTAGTAAGGCCTTTCCCACATGTTGGACAGCCCTAAGGGAAGGCTGAATCCATTTTCCTTTTACCAATACAGATGAGTCTTTCTTCTTTTTCACGCCTACACCAACACTGGGTATTCTCTTATTCTAAAATATTTTCCAAAATAATAGCAAGAAGTAGTATCTTCGCTTTTCATCCATTAATTTTGATAGAAATCAAACTTTTGATCATATTTTTGGTGACAGTATGGGATAACAGCCATTCTCATACATTAGTATAAGTTGCTACAATCAATCTCTGTGGAGAACATTTGGCAGTATCTATGAAATTAAAAATATACATCCTCCTGACCGAGCAATTCTGTTTTTAGGGCATTCCCTTACTGATGTATTTCTTTTTTTTTTTTTAAGATTTTATTTATTTAATTGAGAGATAGAATGAGACAGAGAGCATGAGAGTGGGGAGGGCCAGAGGGAGAAGCAGACTCCCTGCTGAACAGAATGCCTGATGTGGACTTGATTCTGGGACTCCAGGATCATGACCTGAGCTGAAGGCAGTCACTTAACCAACTGAGCTACCCAGGCATCCTGATATATTTCATATATGCCAAATTACCTATGTATAAGGATTTAATTGAAGCATTATTTTCTAAAGACAAACAATGGGAAACAATTAGATATCTTTTATTAGGGAACTGTATTATATAAGATTATATGGAAAATTTTCCAAAAATAACTGTTATAAGAAGAAAGCAAGGTATAGAAGAATGGTGTGAGTAATACAATGTAAGTATATATAATAAATATGTATACACACGCACACATATATACAGATACAAACATATATGTGTGTATACCAATGTTCATGGACAGCCATAAAGGAGTCCCTAAAAATATGGTAATTTTCTTTAGGGAGGAGAATGTGGTAGCTAGAGAACCACATGGGAGGAAAAATATACTTTTCATTGCATATAATTTTGTATTCTAGAATTTTTTACCATGTGCATATTCCTGTTCAATAATAAATAAATACAGGTGGCACCGGGGTGGCTCAGTTGGTTAAGTGTCTGCCTTCAGCTCAGGTCAGGATCCTGGAGTCCTGGGATCAAGTCCCGCCTTGGGTTCCCTGCTCAACAGAGTCTGCTTCTCCCTTTCCCTCCGCACCTCACCCATGCTCATGCTCTCCCACTCTCTCTCTCTCTCACAAGTAAATAAATCTTTTTAAAAATGCTGTTACAGCTTCTACCGTGCTTCACTAAGCAAGCAGTGATTTCCCTCAGCACCAGTGCAGCAAGGCAGGTCCACGGAGGCACAAAACAGCTTCCACATATGAAAGGCTACAACCGTGATGAATCTTGGAGAGAAAGAACTTTCATCTTAGCTTGAAAGCCAATAATCATTAGTGTAACTTTATACCTAGGTTTATGATGTATATGTGTAAAATGTCACACCAAAGTGAAAATAGGAAATAATCTTCCTGGGACACTTACAAAGGATATTAGACTTTAAAATTACAGAGTTTACAAGGGGATTGCATGCTGCTTCCGAGGTCATTTTGTCTCTCAGGTATATTTTTAGGTAGAGGATTTGAAACCACATGGTGGTTTTGTCTTAGGCCTTCTTTTTTCTTTTCTATTTGCTGTAGGCTTCAGGTGTGATCTCAGTTTGCACATACAGTTGGGCAAACTAGAATCAAAAGCACCACATCTGGGATGCCTGGGTGGCTCAGTTGGTTAAGCGGCTGCCTTCGGCTCAGGTCATGATCCCAGCGTCCTGGGATCAAGTCCCACATCGGGCTCCTTGCTCGGCAGGGAGCCTGCTTCTCCCTCTGCCTCTGTTTGCCTCTCTGTCTGCCTGTGCTCTCTCTCTCTCTAACTAATAAATAAATAAAATCTTAAAAAAAAAATTAAAAAAAAGAAAAAAGCAACACATCTGAGTAGACACACATGAACTCTTCCAAGAAGAGAGAGGGCCCAGTGGAGCAGCACCTCCCCGCCATCCTGCCAACCTCCAGCCGTGTGAAACGTCTCCACCAATTTAAACCTTGGTCTAGGTGAGGGCAAAGGGGACTTAAAATATCCATCTCTGAGGTGCAGGCAAGGACGAAGTGAAATGATGTGTGTGAAGCTCCCGGTGCAATGTCTCCCACAGGGAAGGCGCCACGCCTAGTGAGGTGTCAACATCACTGCCACCATCCTCCTCCTCAAGAAGAACACAAGAATGGCAGCCATTTTTCAAGGGGAAGGCAGAATCGACACAGAAGCCACAAAAGAGTCTACACACCACAATTCTGGGAATATGAGGGTCTTTCAATAACTATGTCCCGACAGGTAGCAAAGAGAACAGGACAAAAGCAGCTCCTTCGCACACTGTGTCAAGCAGCACCTCACTGGCAGAGGCCAGATGTATCACATCTCACACAGAACATCACAGTTGGCGCGACCCACCAGAGAAGGATGCATGTTTGTAGAAATGGACAGTGAGGGACATGAGGGTAAGTGACTGGCAGAAATGGATCCCCTGGAAAGCACTTTGGTGGTTCCTCGAAAGGCTAAACATTATCACATGACCCAGCAATTCCACCGTAGGTATAGGTCCCAGAGAATTGAAAACATGCCTGCTAATAGGTATGGGGATTCTTTTGGGTGTGATGGAAATATTCCAAACGTAGATAGTGGTGATAACTGCCCAACATAGTGAAAATATTTAAAACCAATGAAACGTACACTTTAAGACAGTGAATTGTATATTATATGAATTATATCTCAATTGGGGAAAATGAATTCATTGACAGTCACAGATTACCCATATTTAAGATTAGGCAATGTTTTGTAGACGAATGATTTTATGTTGTCCGTCGAAGGGAAAAAAGTAGATGTGATAATAGCACCCAAAACAAGTTAGACACAAACTACTAACAGTTAAAGGAAAGGAAAAAAGACATCTGATGGGACAACTTGTAAAAATTGTGTTACATTAAGATTATACCCAACATGGGACACCTGGGTGGCTCAGTTGGTTAAGCCGCTGCCTTCGGCTCAGGTCATGATCTCAGGGTCCTGGGATGGATTCCCGCATCGGGCTCTCTGCTGGGTGGGGAGCCTGCTTCTCTCTCTGCCTACTTGTGGTCTCTCTCTGTCAAATAAATAAATAAAATCTTAAAAAAAAAAAAAAAGATTATATCCAACAACCCAGGAAAACATTTTGGCCTCATCTCCTGAATAACTTTACAAAGGCTTTGAGTTCACTTCTGGGGCAAACACTTCAAGCAGGGACCATGTTTGTGAAGTAAATTTTAATTTATGAACCTGACAGCAATTCTTCCTGCCTCAAAGACAGTATACTACAGGGTCCCCAAACCAGAGTTTGGAGCAAATACTAAGAATCCAGATGATGTTAGGCCTAGCTTGACTATGATGAGGAATTATTTTTATTTTTCAAATATAAGCAGTTTTGGGGCGCCTGGGTGGCTCAGTTGGTTAGGTGACTGCCTTCGACTTGGGTCATGATCCCAGGGTCCTGGGATCAAGCCCCATGTCGGGCTCCTTACTTGGCTGGGAGCCTGCTTCCCCCTGTCCCTCTGCCTGCTACTCCTCCAGCTTGTGCTCTCTGCCAAGTAACTGAATAAATTTGTTTTTTAAAATTTAAAAACATATATAAGCAGGTTTTTTTCATAATAATGATAGCCACAGAGGACAGGAGCACTACTATTTTCTATTTTTACCACTTACAGTGATCCCCTGCCTCCTTAACTGCCTTTCCAGACATATATCAGTCAATTAGCTTTTCTTTGCTCTCTGGGAATCAACTAATTCTAAGCACTAAAGTTAAATCTAACACACTTAAATCTCCTAGAAATAATTACTATATTTACATTGTACACCAATAACTTGAAGTTCACAAAGATCTACAACTAGTAGAAATTTTGTAAAAGCATTTTAAATATGAATTTTTTTTTTTACTCTTGGACTTTTCCAGAATAATTATTTCAACAAACTACCCTAGAGCTACTGCTCAGGACAAACACAACTCTTCAATTTCACAACAGTATTAACTGGTCAGAGAAAGAAGATATTATATGGGTCAATCACCTCTTCCTCAAACATACTAAGTGTTTCCTAGGCAGTATGATTCCACCTTGGTAGCAATGACTTTTAATCCCTTTCTCTTAATTATAGAAGCTTTAGTTATACAAGTACAAGACCCTTTAGCTCAGCTCAGTCAGACCCTTCATAATACATTGCAAGAAGGGCCCAGATTCTTTGTCTGCGACTCAGTTCTACTAGTCTTCATTTCATTTTCTTCTTTATTTCTGCCTAATAAAATTCAAGTAGCTAGGGTGCCTGGGTGGTTCAATCAGTTAAGCATCTGTTGTGGGCTAAGGTCATGATCCCAGGGTCCTGGGCCTGGGATGGAGCCCCGCATCAGGCTCCCTGTACAGCGGGGAGTCTACCTCTCCCCCCACTCATACTCTCTCTCTCTCTCAAATAAACAAAATCTTTTAAAAAATAATATAAAAAGGGGCGTCTGAGTGGTTCAGCCAGCTAAGCCTCTGCCTTTGGCTCAGGTCATGATCTCAGGGTGCTGGGATTGAGCCCCACGTCGGGCTCTCTGTTCAGCAGGGAGTCTGCTTCTCCCTCTCCTTCTGCCCCCTCCCTTGCTCCTGTGCTCTTTCTCTCTCTC
>ML096753.1:6691-34422 GCA_003697995.1 Taxidea taxus jeffersonii | reverse complement strand
TCAGAACTTGGCTTTCATACAGATACCTCAAGTTCCAGGCTCAATGAAAGGTGAGTAAGCCTTGGGAATGCTCTCAGCATTTCAAGCCTGAGCTTAGAAAAGGAGTGAAATGGACACCCAGACAAAGACTCAACTAAGAACGCTTCATATCACGCTCCAAGCCCAAAGCTATTGGAAGGAAACATTTCCTCCCTTCTTTCCTCCACCCCTCCCTCCCTTCCTTTCTTCCTCCCTCCCTCCCTCTGTCCCTCCATCCCTTCTTCCTTTCTTATAAAGGCTATAGATATTAGTATAATCTTCCAGAGTTTCCAGAAGAATAACCCCGTACCCCCGACATTGTGCACTTTCTTTATTAATCAGAGTGAGACTATGAAGTGTGAAGTAAACTTTGTGTACTTGTGAGACAGCCCAAGAAATCACTCAAAATTTCTCTACTTTGTGAATTACTTTTACAAGTGACAATTTAGAAGCAGACAAAAGTGGCCTACTCTAAGGTAAGGTACTATCCGCAGTTCAGCAGTTATTTCTAACAAGACCTCGATGCTCTCTTTATAGCTATCCTTTGAGCACTCTCGCAAACTCTTGCTGTCATTCCAAAAATTTCCATCAAGTTTCTGCTGCCAGGAGCTGTTGAAGACTTTGCTACAACTTTCTTTAAGACATGATGTGTTTTCCCACTGATGAGTGGTTTATTCTGATTTGTTAGAGGAAATCATTCTTTGAGAATGATTTAGTACCTTACAGTAATCCTATGTCGTTTTAACTTGCTTTTAAATGAAAGGCTTTTACCTTTATTGTAATTTCTCTTTTATTGTTTTAACTTAATATTTGTTCTAATCTTAGCTTAGGGACAAAGTCCAATCTCTTCCATTTATTTCAACATTTGGGGGTGTGTGGGTATCATTAAAAGGGAAAAGTTTCATGAAACATGGTCATAGATGGGGAAAATAGTCCTAATAAGGGTAAATAAGATTTGCTCCATTTCAAAGTCTTTTCATAAAACTGTTCAAATATTACTTCCTTTAGGAAACCTCCCCAATTATATGATGTAAGGAGTTGGAGGAAAAGGTAAAAATAATCTTTCTAAAATTACCTGTAAGAGTCTTCTTATTTCACTCATGACTTATAGGTATATATTTTAAGAGCAATAAATTATTCATTTTTTTCATCATTGTGCTTAAGCTTCTGAAAGTCAAATATGTAAGTTTTAACCTTGAATATAGAACCCAATACAATTTAGTTGGCCTTTATACCTAAAGTACTGACAAGGTCTTAACTTTTCTTCTTACATTATAAGAACTCCATGTTTTACATTGATCTTGGTGACTCAGACTAAGGATCAGGCATTCCCATAAACAAATAACAACCAAACAGATAGAACAAATCCATCTTGAGGACAGAAGCGATAGAATGGGTGATCATATTAACTTTAGGTCCATGGCAAGTTTATGAAAGTTTACAAGGAAATTCCATTTCCTTGTTCACTTATTCATTCATTCAGTTAAAAAGTTTTATTGCAAGTTTCTTTTGTACAGCAATAGTCATTCCAGATTAGGGGTTGTTAGACTATGACCTGCAGGCCAAATCTGGACAGCTGCCTGTTTTTGCATGGCTCATGAGCTAATTATGATTTTTACATTTTTAAATGGTTAGAAAAATCAGAAGAAGAAGAATATTTTTTGAAATATAAAAACTATACGAAATTCAAGTTTTGGTGTTCAGAAATAAAATTTTAATGGAGCGCACACATGCATCAATAACCTGTTGCCTATGACTGCCTTCATACTTCCAAACCAGAGCTGGGTAGTTGCAACAAATAGTGTATGGTCTGCAAATTTTAAAACATTTACCGGCCCTTCACGGAAAAAGTTTGCTAATCACTGCTCTAGATACTGGAAATTTAACAATGAGCAAAATAGGAAAAAAATTCTGTATTTATGAAACTACATTCTAACAGGAACATAAGAAAAATAAATGAACACGATAATTTCAGGTCTTTGAATGGATTATAAAGAAAATAAAACAGAACAATGTGATAGAGGGTAAAGATGGTTAACTTAGGAGGGAGGTCTTCGTAGCAGTGGGGTTGAGAGGTGAATGGCAAGAAGTCAGCCATGAAGAATCTGGAAACAGAAAGTTCCAGTCAGAGAGAGCGGCAAGCAGAGGAGATGAGCAACAAGGAAGCAGACTTGTATCACAGAGGGATGGGAAGAGTAGTTGGAGGGGATATCAGACAGGGAGCTAGAATCAGGCTGGGGCCAGGTCATGAAAGGCCACTTGGGATGAGGTGATGAGGTGAGTTTGTATTTTTTTTCCCTTGTGTGGGGAACAAAGGGAATTACTTGAAAGTTTTTATGCCCAGGAATGATATGATCTGAATTAATTTTAGAAAGATCAATTTGAAAATTGTTTGTAAAAGAAATTCTAATGGAAATCAACATGGATGTCACAGTTAAGAGGCTGCAGCAATCAACCCAATGAGAGCTGATGGTGGCTTGCATTAGGGGGGCATATAGAGAGGTGGGAGAAATTGGAGGGATTTAGAATTTAGATTAAAGGGGAGCTATCAAGGCTGCTGTGGGGGAAGGTGAAGGAAAGAGAAAAATCATTGTGGATTACACTTGGGTTTTTGGCCAAACTGGCCATTTTTTAATGACATTGTACACAAAACTATTGAAATATATGAACTTTTGTCTCAAAATTGGACTTTCTGTCCCATGAGTAAACACTTATTTTCTACTAGAAGTGTAGTTGTGCATATCCCTTAGTGTTTTACTAATTTTTTTCCCTTTCCTGTCTTTCCTGAATGTAGAATACTATTGACATCATCCGCAAAGCAAAGTAACTAAAAGGACAGATGGAGAGCTTTAAACTGAAGTCCCCATGTGGACTTCTTTCTATAGTGACTGGGGAAAGTGGCCATGGAAGACTAGCCTAGCACCACCTGTGACCTTGCCTTACCTAGGTGATCTGTTGTTCATTTGTAGGCAGTAGGACAATGAAAATCCAATTTCCTTGTGACATTCTCACTATTGCTCTTAATTCCAATAGATACCTGTAACACTGGTTCAGTTATTTCATCTCAGCCTGTTACACATACATAGATGATGTCTCCAGCCAAATAGCAGTAACCTGTATTTTCAGGGGCTATAGAAATGTTATGTTTGCAGAAAGAAAACACAATCCTTCCAGTTTTGTCAGCATGACTAAACATTGATGATGTGTACCTGCAAAAAATTGTTGTGCAAAAATTGAGAATGTGATCTTAATCAACGCTATCATTAGAAAGATAAGATGAAGGAATAAAAAGTCCTTTTCTAGTATTTTTTTTTCAATCTCCTATAAAAAGGAAACCAAAACTTTAACTTGTGCACAGATGATCATTCTAGGTACACTAATGACTTAGGAAGATGACAAGACTTTAAATAGTTTCAGTCACTGAGATGGTTGAAAAGATGAAATGACCTGGGTGATAGGAAGGTTACAATAATCAGCACGAGATTCAGTAGGACTTGGTGGTGGACTGAGTGTGTGTGAGGAACACACACACACACACACACACACACACACACACGTGACTCTTGAGTCCTGACTTGAGCAGTTGGCTGGATTATGACAGCCTTTTCTTAGGCAGCAAACCCCCAAAGGGAAGCCACTTTGTTGATGAAGGGAATGACCTTAGTTTGGGACCTGTGTTGACTCTGGGTTGCTCATGTGTCTCCACTTAAAGACACTCAAGAAAGAATTGAATATATGGACAGGGAGCTCATAGAAGAGATAGAGATTAGAGATTTGGGAAAATTTAGGAATCTTGGGAATAAATAGGATAGCCCAGAGAAAAGGAAAAGAGTGAAAAAGGCTAATATTTACTCTCCAGGGGGGGTAAGGAGAGAAGGATAAGGAGAGAAACTTGTAAAGAAGACTGCAAGGGAGGAAGTAGAAGGTAAGTGGTGAACCACTAGTGTGAGGAGCCATGGAAGCCACAAGGAGTATTTTCAAGAGTGATCAGCAATTTCAAATGTTGAAGGAAAGACAATGTTAAAATAACTGAAAATATCCACTGAATTTATTTACACATAGACTTTGGTGATCTTGATGAAAGCAATTCTAGTAGAATTATGGCAGAGAAAACTAGATGACAGTGGATTAAGGAGTAAGAGTGGCAAGTGAGAGAGCAAAATGAGTCTAGTCAAGTTTTTCAAGAAGGTTGACAAAGAAAAGTAGAAGAGTAGGATATTTGATTCAAAGGATGTTGGGAAGAGGAAGATCCTTCCTTCCCGGTCACAAGATCTGAGTTTGTTTAAATATTGATGAGAAGGAGTAAGAAAGAGAGAAGATTGATATATAAGAGAGAGATGAATTAATCAGTGTCCCAGAGAACACTGGGAATGTAATTTACAGTACATGTTGAGGGATTGGCTTTATAGAAAATGATAGATTCTGCTATTTTTCTAGTATGAGAAAAACAAAAGGAGGGTTGAAAACAAAAGTAGATTTGATAGATTTGAAAGTCAGAGGTTAAGAAGTTCTCTTATGATGACTTCTGTTTTCTCAGGGGAGTAGGAGGAAAGGTTCTTAGATGGAAATGCAAGGTGAAATGTAGCTGTCAGATCTCGAGGGGAATGGAGAGAGCTTGAAGCGCTGTGGAAGATGGAAGCAGGGCTATGGAATTTTGGTCAGCTCCTTGACAGCCAGGTTAGAGAGCCCACCTGAGAGGAGTGATCACAGATTTATGATTGTGAATTGCCCAATTGTTACTTCTCACCTATACCATGCAACACAGAAACAAACCTGGTAAGTTGCATGGAAAAAGTAAACAGTTGAGTTTACCTGGTGTTGGGGTTTTGCCAGTGGGGCCGGGGAATCCAGAACATTGGTAAGAAAGAATGTTCAACCACAAAACCTAATCAGGGTAATTATGGGAGTGAAGGTAGTAGAGGGCTGTTGAGCAAGGAAAGAGTAGAGGGAGGCTGGAGGTCTTAATGAGCTCCAAGCACTCATTTTAGATCCAGTATAAATTTGATGGATACTCCATTGATAGTATGGGTATATAGATGCCCGTTTCCAAGTGCAAACATCAAAGACCACTGGACTCACATCTATATACCCATTTCTCCATTACCAACACCACTACTGCAACTGAGGGGGTCAGTTTATTGAATCCGAATATGTCAGCCTGTCTTTAAGCCTTTTGTCATAACAATATCCTGTGTTAATGCCTATTCTATTCCCTTTTACCTATTCAGGCCTTACCCATCTTTTAATATTTAGGTCTGACTTTCACGAAACTTCCAGCTAAGAAAAAGCACAAGGGAAAACAGAATCCTCTGACATTTACTGAGCACCTATTGTGCTCCAGGAAATGTACTGATCACATGCAGTTCTAATTCAGTTTGGGCATTGGAGCACTCATCTTCTTTTTGAATGTGAATTGTCTTTTATTGTCTTTAGCATTACATGGCAGTCCTTTAGGTTTACTTGTATCGAGCAACTTTTTAAAAAATCTATGTTTTAATTTTTTAAAACATTTTTTTGATGGCTTACTTATGTTGTACTTCATATTTTCTTGATGGCTTAATTATGTTGTACTTTCGGGGCGCCTGGGTGGCTCAGTGGGTTAAAGCCGCTGCCTTTGGCTCAGGTCATGATCCCAGGGTCCTGGGATCGAGCCCTGCATTGGGCTTTCTGCTTGGCAGGGAGCCTGCTTCCCTTCCTCTCTCTCTCTGCCTGCCTCTCTGCCTGCTTGTGATCTCTGTCAAATAAATAAATAAAATCTTAAAAAAAAATTATGTTGTACTTTCCATAGCATCTTTCAGAATGGATTGGACATAGAGACATAAGCTTATAAATTAAGAATATGAAAATACAGATAACAGATTAAAGCGTATAGAAAGAGGAAAGGAAATGTGAGTGCCAGCTGTCATTCTTTGTATAGGCTAGGGATTGGAAAAAAATGAGAAATATTGTCCTTGTGTTCCAAAATCATTAACATACCTTTGAAAAGAGAGTCATTTACTGCTGTTTCAGTAGACTCAAACCTGATACATTTGTTATGGAATGTCTTATAGTGAATTCTACATGACTCCTTCACTTGAAAAATGTCAATAATGGGTAGAGATACAGATTTCTCTTTATTAGTTGTGTTTCCATATATTTATGAGTTGACAGTTCAATAAAATATAGTTCAGTAATTTATTTTGAAAAACAAATACTGTATAATTCAGGTAGTTTTACATTAAAAGTTTAGTATTGTTGAATAAAAATAGTATTTAAATTAAAGTTAGCTAAAACTTTAAAAGACTTGACCCATGTAAAACATACTGGTGTTTATAAGTCAGATATGATGCCAATAGTTTAAATTTTAGCAACTACAGAGTAAGTTTTTGGAGTTAAATCACTGGAATTGTCTCATTAAAGATATTTTGTAGCATCTCGTTGAGAAATGGCTATGAATTTTTCTTTAATGAATAATCAAAACTTTCTTCTCTTCTCCTCCTACTTCGTTTTAGGGAGGTTTATAATATTTTTACATTCAAAAGCTAAACTTCACTTAAAGGCTTTGCCAACATGATGTTCATTTCATAGACAAATTAATTCAAGCACAGACAAGTTATACTTGTCTGAGTTTCTGCAGAAAGTTTTTGCCGGAACCAGCAATAGAACTGGAGTTTCCTATTTGCAAATGAGGTAACTATTTTAGGACACACTCTGCTGTATGTTTGGTGGGTAAAGACTGTCAAACTTGTTATACAAGATGAAGGATCAGGGTTTTTTCCCCTCCCCTTTTTACAACATCACCTTTTACATGGAGATCTTCAGTTTCTTCATTAACCTCAATTAAGTTCACTAACAGAGTGTTGATTTGAGTGAAAATATACAAAATATTTCAGTATTTTCAATGCTTAGCAATCTCTTATTATGGAAAAGGAGGGCTTTTTCTTTCTTTCTTTTTTAAGATTTTATTTATTTATTTGACCGACAGAGATCACAAGTAGGCAGAGAGGCAGGCAGAGAGAGAAGAAGGGAAGCAGGCTCCCTGCTGAGCAGAGAGCCAGATGCGGGGCTGGATCCCAGGATCCTGAGATCATGACCTGAGCCAAAGGCAGAGGCTTTAACCTACTGAGCCACCCAGGTACCCCAAGGGGGGCTTTTTCTATTATAAATTTATAGTGACAGAGAAAACCTAAGCCGTCTTACAATTCATAGGTATACATAGTACTCTGGTCCCTGGATATATCATAGCAATGGAGTCTAGGTTGTCTTACACTTTACTGTGCTTTTTAAATGTAAAGTTATCTTCACTTGTTAAAATAGAAATATATGCACACTATAGAAAAATTAGAAAACACAGATATGTAAATAGAAGAAAAATAAAATACATTACTCTGAGTTAAACTCTTTGGACACTTAGGTGAACATAGTTCCATACCCACCCCATGTCTCTATGTAGATGTATATGGATGCATATCTCCCTCTCACATCATATATGCATACATGCTTGTATACTTAATAATTACCTTTATATGCCATTATGTACTAATAACTACATTTTACATTTTCACGTTATTTGTAGCAGCTGGGTAATATACTATTATGTAGGTACATTCTAATTTATTTAACCAATTTTTATTATTGGACATTCAGCTGTCTTTAACATTTTGTTATTAGGATCGGCAGAGTGGTATACATCCTTTTACCTATATCTTTCTGCACTTTCTTAATTATTTCCCAAGGCTAAGTTTCCAGAGTAGTAACTAGGCCAAAGTTCAGGGCATTTGAAAGTCTGATAATTACTAGATAAATTGTTCTCCAGAAGATCTGATGCTTTACACTCTGACCAAATAAATATGTGAATGCTTTTCTTTCACCAACAGAAATTAAACTATTAATTTTCATGGTCTCATTCTGATTTTTACAGTAACTGTGAGATAGCAGAACAGATTAGAAAAATCGCTAATGGTCACACATCTAGAAAGTAACAAGAGTGGGAGTCAAGTTTCTGACCAGCCATACCACATATTTCTTTTATATCACACACTTCTTACCATCTTGCTGTTGATGGTGGCAATTCCAAGAAAGCCATCAGGAAAGAACCTGAGTGGGAATTCTAGCACACCGCATCCTGACTCATGTCTGTGTGACTAGCAGTGTCCTGGCCTCCAGCCATTGGACTGTGGGTGGCACAGTTCTAGTGTTCTGAGAAAAAGGCTATGTTGTCACACTGGTTGTCCAGGCCAACCCTGAAGCCAATAGAAATAGGAGGAGGAAAGAAGCAGTTGAGGGTCACCAAATTATAGATCTTGTAACATGACCCTAAACCTTTTTGAGTCTTATATTATGATAAAAATAATCCAGGCCATCAATCTGATCTAAAGATTTTTAATTGGTAAGTTTATTTTTATTTATTTTTCTAATTATAAGATGCATACAAACAGAATCCTATTTTCGTTTTCACGTATACAAACACTCAAGTATCTAAGTTCTCATAAGTAAAAGAAAAGAAGAGGTGGTGAAGGAGAAATTGCCTTTTGGATAGAAAGAGGTAAAAGTGGGATTTTTTTCTTGATATTCTACAGTTAGGTAAACATTTAACTCAAGTTTAAAGAAACAAAAAGAACAATGCGTTCAGTCATGGGTTTGCAAAGTTGTAGAAACTATTTGGCTATAGAATCATGTAGAAAACTGTCATGCAAAGGAGCGAGTGATATTTATGAAGGGTTAGTAAGCCAGTGGGACTAGTAGGCACTGCAGAGGTAGTAAGACGTCCAGTTACAAGCTCTGTCTTTAGGAGTATCTTGTGGTGCAGTGACAAGAAGAGTGCTCCAGGAAGCTTTCCTGACCATGAGACTTGTCTTGGTTCAGGTGTTCTCTTCTGTGCTTCAGTCTTGCTTTGTTCTCCAGTCATCAAAGCTACATCATAAATCGAAGCCATTTATTCATCGCTCTGTTGTGCCCATTAGATGATGAGCTCCCAGAGGGCAGGAATTGTGCTCTGCTGTGTACTGTCTTCACCATGAGAGCCTGTGTAGAAGAGAGAATGTGGGAACTTAATAGGTAGAACCAAATTATAATATAGGAAACATAGCATCATATTTAATCATTTCAGGGTAATAATTATGTTTTGGTTATTATATTCACTGCCTCTCAACAATATTGGGCTATCCTCTTCAAATTGATTAAAGAAATTTATATTACATTAATAAATTTCAGGGGGATTTTTTTTGTTGTTTTTTGTTTTTAAGATTTTATTTATTTATTTGACAGACAGAGATCACAAGTAGGCAGAGAGGCAGGCAGAGAGAGAGGAAGGGAAGCAGGGTCCCTGCTGAACAGAGAGCCCGATGAGGGGCTCGATCCCAGGACCCTGGGATCATGACCTGAGCTGAAGGCAGAGGCTTCAACCCATTAAAACACCCAGGCACCCCAATAAATTTCAGTTTTTATTAATTTTTCAAACTTGGGCAAATTATTTAATCTATGACCTCCATTTTTCTCATTTGCAAAGGAAAAGTGTTAGGCTAGACCAATAATTCTCAACTGATGTTGGTGAGACCAATCCCGGTATTCAGAGATGGGGTAGGATACATCAGAATATTCATTAGGATATTTGTGGCTTGAAAAAACATTCTCAGTATCATTATATAATTTTATATTTGGAAAAGAAAATGAAAGGCACTTTATTTCTGTAATACTAAACAGTAGAAAAATGTTCTGGAAAATGTTGACTCCCAGATTTCACAGAGGTTGGGGGCCAACTCTTTTTTGGGGGGTGTATTAGAATCTCTAGGGCAGATGTGGGAAAGACCGTAATTTGCATTATTTTATGTTTTTCAATGAATTCAATAAAGGTGAGAGACACTGCATTAATATGAAGAAGCTCTAATCACCTAGGATTCATCATGGTTGACATATACCCTGTTTTTCTTTGGATTTACTGAAAAGTTCAATCACTTTTTTTTTTTAAAGATTTTATTTATTTATTTGACAGACAGAGATCACAAGTAGGCAGACAGGCAGAGAGAGAGAGGGGAGGAAGCAGGCTCCCTGCAGAGCAGAGAGCCCGACTCTCTCGAGTCTGGGACTGGATCCCAGGACCCTGAGATCATGACCTGAGCCAAAGGCAGAGGCTTAACCCACTGAGCCACCCAGGCACCCCTCAATCACTTTTTTTTAACATCTTATTTTGAAGGCAAAACTATAGGTCATATTGATAAAAGGCTCAGAAAAATAAGGTAAGAAAAACTGTCAGACTGAGTTACTGAAGTGTCAATGTGTAGAACTGTTGTTACTTCATCACTTCACGGTCTTGCCCTCATGCTTACGGGCCAGGTTGATGGTTTAATTTAATTGTAGTTTAGAAGATCCTGTGAGAGAGTTGAAACACAGCACAGCATGTCTGGGTGAATAGTTGCTGTCTTTGAGGGACTAGAGATTGTGCTCTCATGATGCTTGGGGTCTCTCCTTGAAGGCTGGTTTTTTTAAGGGTTAACTCTTTGCTGGTTGTTGTCTGAATGACTTCTCCATACAATAAAATGCTTCCAGGTTACAACCTGCATGATTTTCAAATACCTTTCCCATTATGAGTAATCCATAACCACAACAAAAATATAAAATGATTTGAGATGCCCAATACAAATTTTTTTTAAAGATTTATTTATTTATTTGACAGAGATCACAAGTAGGCAGAGAGGCAGGCAGAGAGAGGGGGAAGCAAGCTCCCTGCTGAGCAGAGAGCCCGATGTGGGGCTTGAACCCAGGACCCTGAGGTCATGACCTGAGCTGAAGGCAGAGGCTTAACCCACTGAGCCACCCAGGCGTCCCCCAATACAAATTAAAAAAAAAAATAGATTGAAATGTCACCCTATCATAGGAGTTGATACACAATTCACTTCTTGTCATCTCTTCTTCTCTGGGCTTGCCTTGCCTGGTTAGTGGTGGGGACAGCTGTGCTGTTTACACTCTGTAACTGTTGGGCACCTGGTCCATGCTCTTCAGCCCCTCTGGTACCTCGATGACATGGTCACATTCCTGTTGTCCCATGAGTCAACTGAGCCATGACATTTTTCACATGACTTATAGGCCAACCTGGGCTACTTTTACCCTTTGTTTTGCCTGTGTGTATATCGGATATACAGAAGCAGAAAACATTTGTCCTGTTTTGTGGTATTTTTAGCTCTGATTCTAAACTACTACATAGTTTTAGACCAAGTTAGGGTGTTGCTAAATTTTAAGCATAGTTTACAGATTTAGAGTAGCAAGTCATAAGTTTGATTTTTAGACTTAATCTTAAATACTTTAAGTACTAACTCTGTGAGTTCAGAAGTCCAGGTCTTCTGGAAAACAGATATCATGGAGGGATTAGATGAGCCAGGGGGAAATACTTGTGAAGGAAAAAAGGGGTGGGGACATGAATAGGCAAGAAGCAGCTTCAGGAGAGAAGAGAGAATTGGGTTGGAAGCAGCCTCAGGCCACAGTGCAGTTCTGAGAAAGTCTCAGCTATGCCAGTAGGAATCCCTGAGCTCCTCAAGCTCACTTCCCATCGGAGGAGTCCTCCATCAGGCAGAAGTGGCCCAGACTTAGCACTCCTATTGTGTTCTCATTGTCTGGAAGCAGCAAATGGGAAGCAGACCTAACCTGAATGGTGAAGGGAGTCCACAGTTAATGGCAGTTTGAGGCTGTCAGATAGCTACGTGCCCTGCAGCAGGTCCTCTGGAAGGGAGGGTTGAAAGAGGTTGCTCCATGGCCACTGAAGTGCCCAACCATGTGACCTTAAATCCTCAGGATCCTCAGCAGAGCTTTCCAAAGGTTATGGGTGTTTTCCCCTCTGTTCTCCACTCCCATCTCCAGCCCAACTTATGGTAATTCATTCCATTCTTAGACTCTCAGTCCCCTCAGAACCAGTGCAGGTAGGGAAGTTTCTCCTCTGGAGGCTCACTGTTTTTTGGTTTTTATTTCATAGCCAATAAAACCACTCCTTTAAGAAAATCTGAATTCTATATGCATTTCGGGGATGAAATTCCTAGCGCTGTGCTAAATACAGAGGACACAATATAAATAAGACATGGGCCCATACCCTAGAGAGGTATGTACATCTTAGCAGAAATTTTAACAATGTGATAAATAGAAGTACAGACTGGACACAGAAGGGGTTCATCCTGACCAGCCTGGGCAAAGTCTGAGCAGAGTCTTCAAGGACAAAAAATGCAGTCAGAGGCAAGTCTAGGCAGAAGCAAGAAAGTATGAGGAATGGACTGTACGAAATGGAGTGTTCCTGGAAGATAAAGGGTCAGGCTTAGAGGTAGGCAGGATCCAGATCTATGCTTGGGAACTTGTACTTGATGGTGTTAGCCATGATCACAGGTATTTTTTACAAGTGTGGCAGAGGATTTGGGTGAGTAAGATGAGAGAACAGTAGGAAGCCAGTGCCTATTGGATATTTATTTCCATCCATTCACTGATATTTGTGTAAGAGGATAAGAATCCTGGGGAAAGATGGACTTACATTCAAAAGACGTGGGTTCCAGTCACAGCATCACAGCTTCCTGCAGTCTAGACCAGTCCCGTAATTCCAGAAACAAGTTTCTGTTATTTATAAATGGAAAATAATGACACTGGGCCTGACCCTTATGGAGCTATTGTGAGGATCAAATGAGCTGAGACAAGACTTTCTGAACGCACTTTGCAAACTTTCAGCCTGTAAAAATTAAGGGACTGTTATCATGTACTGCTCAGGAAATAACAGCACCTGGGAAAACCCACAGAATGTGGTTTTGTAAGAAGTTGCTCAGCCTTCAGGGGAGAAAATGCCTGGCTCAACACTGGCCAAGAGGAACAGGTCTGGGAAATTACGACACAAGGTAAAGCAAATGGGGCTCCTGTTTTGTTTCTGGAGATCACGGGGTTCCTAATTGTCATTCTCATTGTTTACCCTTCCTCACCACAGGTGGTTCTGAAATGAGAGGAAGTTCAGTCAGGGAGTACTAATAAGGCAGAAAAGATGGCTCAGACTTACTGGATATAACAAATAGAAACTGAAACACTTTAGTGTGGGGAAGGTAGTTGGCTAGACACTGGGTATGTGAGTGGGCATTCATATAAGGATGAGAAACAAGTTCAGCTATACCAGAAAACTTTCCAGCTTTCTAGGAGTATTGTGGGATCCCTGCCTCCTCATATTCCCAGGGAGAAATAGTGTATATTATCAAATAAATAATATTTGCCCTTTTACTTCTTTTCTGGAAAAATTAAAAAAAAAATCCTTCCCTCATAAGCTTGGTTTTGTTGATGATTTCTTTAATTTTCAGGGAAAAAACTTCTAAAAATATAACCAATACACTCATTGTTGGTGAGACCCAGAGGCGAGGCCCTATACATAGATTATCAATACATGTATAAAGGTATGGAAAATCTCCATGCAAAGAATCCCATTATAGAGACTATTCCTAGAATAGCATCATTTTTCTAAAAAAGTTATCTGTTCCATGAAGAAAAAAAATTTTTTATAGAGGAATCAGCCTAGAAATATTGGTGTGTCAGCTTAGACAACTGGTTGATTCATAAAAGGGACTTGCTGGCAAAAATGTTCATTATTTTCTCTTGAGTTCTTGTATGTTAGGTTGATCTTTGTCATCTTAAAAAACCCAAACCAAAACAAAAACTGAGGGACTTTTTAAAGCTTATCATATGTCCTATGAGAGACATGGACTTTTGGAAAAGAATTCCCCGGAGAAGATGGCTGCTGATATTAGAGATTGATTCACGTAATGCCAACACCAACCACTTTGGGCTTTTTTAAACTAAGTTTTAGAGGGCAGAAAGGGAAAAGCCATTGGAGTTTAATTTTGAGGACCAACCAAGCTCTGTCATGGAAAGGTAAATACTCGTTTTCTTTTGCTGTATAACAAATTACCCAGATTTGGCGGCTTAAAATCACATCATTTGTTGGCTCCCAGTTTCTGCAGATCATAAGTATGGGCATGGGGTAGCTGGATCCTCTCTTCTCAGGGTTTCCCAAGGCTGGAATGAAGATGTTGGCCAATGCTATACTTTCATCAGGTTCTCTTCCAAGCTCACACCCTGGTTGTTGGCAAAATTCAGTTGCCTGCAGTTGTAGGAGTGACCTCCTTGTTCTCTTGCTGGGGTCATTCACTGCTGATAGAGGCTCCTTGCCATTCTCTGCCCCGTGGCGCTGTCTGTAACCTGGCAGTTTGCTCCTTCAAGGCCAACAGGAGAGTGTCCCTTGGCTTCGAATTTCTGACTTCCTTGAAGGGCTCATGGAATTAGGTCAGACCCACCCAGGATAACTCCCTTTGGATTAATTCCCAGTCAGTTGACTGGAGATTTTAATTACATTTTCAAGGTCCCTTTTTGTCATGTAATAGTATGTCGTTGTGGGGTGATATCCCATCATATTCACAAGCTTCGCTTACACTCAAGGAAAAGGTATTGTACTGGGCATTTATATCAGGGAGCAGGAATCTTGGGGGCCATATCAGAATCCTGCCTACCATCATGTACCGTTTAGAGGCAGAGGTAAGCGAGGTGAGGTAGTATTCACATGCTGGGAGATCGTACCTTTCATCAAGCGCAGTGGCGAAGATGGTCCTTGCAGGGTAGCATGAGAGGGTTTCCTCCTGTTTCCTAGTGCCTTGTGTGCCAAGCCATGGGCAGCAACACAGGTGTTTTTGCTAGAACAACTGATGTGATTGAGCATTTTTTTTGTCCCACTTCTTTCTGCATTTTCCTTGGAAATATTCAAGACTGGTTATTTTGTCCTCCTTTAGATGGTATAAGCTAATCATTATAGCAAGCCCCTTTCTGCTTGAACTAGCTATAGTGAGTACTTTTACTTGCAACATGAAGCCTTGATTGATACAAGAGACTCATAAATGACCTCTTTATATGTCCATTCAATATGTATAAATCTGTATTGCCTTTATAGATTCATAGTACATGAAAGCAGAAAAAAACATGTCTAGTTCTATAGCTTTTTTCAAGCATATTCTATAGAACACTTGCAATAGAGTCCAGGATAGGGACCCTTTTTTGGTGGAAAAAGTGTTCAGTAGTCTTGCCAGCTTGGGATTCAGTAGATACTCTTGGAGCTCACAATACTCATTACAATTGCAAAGCCTCAGGGAGATCCTATAGAACAGAAACCCCAAAAGAAACAAAAACCCCCAAACCTTTCTTAATCCAAACAAGGGTTCCCAAACCGAGGCCCAGAAAAATAATTTACGAAAGCCTACCAGTGCATTAGTGGTAGAGTGAAGGCTTAAAGCTAAGCTCCCTAGGCTTTCTAAGTTCCAGAAACATTAAACTTATTCCTTACTCCCTACATCCTTGAGAGGTAAGCTTCAATGAACACAAACAACGTCAAGAGAAAGAAAATAATATGTAAAGAGTTCTGGCAAATATATTAATGACGTCTCCATGGGACCTGTGGTGTCTCTTTGACAAGCTTGGAATCCCAGCCATGACTGCTCACACACCACTCAGCAGAGGAGCCAGCCCGAGAGTGGACCCCAGGGCAGATGTATCCTCACCTCTCTGTTATCCACACCATGGGGTTTCCTGGGTATAAGGCCAAAGACTCTAAGACAACAGGAAAAAGGAGCTTGTGAAATTAGTCTCCAGGACATTTTGATAACTAGCACAGTAATCTTCCAGGCAGACATTTTGGGCTTAGGGCATGATAGAAAATGAAATCATTTAAAAATAAGTCCAAAATTTAAAAAAAAAAAAAAAAGAAAAGAAAAGAAGTATTCAGGTCACTACGAAAGGCAATACAGATCGTGTGTGTAATAGAAACCTGGTTCTTGGATCACAACACTTGGCAAGCTCATGCCTGTCCTGCATTCCATAACGTAAATCGCATCCCGCACATCTGACCAAGACCTAAGAGGTTCCAAGAGGTGCATATTTTCAGCATGAAAACAAGGAGCCATTACTGTTCCAAGCACAGCGTATGGTCAGCTGGCTGGCCTGACACACCTTGGCATTTATTGTTCCCCAAGGCCACATGGTTAGGCCTTGCAGAGGCCAGGGGAGGATGTGGACGTGCTGAATCCGCTGCACACGCTGAATCCCCACTTCGCTCTTCTTGGAAGGAGCTAAGACGAAATAAAGGATCTGGATCCCACCACCCTTTTCTTATTGAGAAATGATCCCCCTCACCCCTCTCCTAGGGCAGAGGGGTGGAATCACGGGTGATTAGACTTTGTGCATTCTCTCCTGCTGCTTCCCCTCCAACGCCCCCACCTCTCCTTGTAGTTTTTTCTTCCTTTTTGTGGCAGTTGCATTCAAAAAGGACTGGTGCATGGTGGAAAACACAAACCAAAACCCAGCAAACTATCCTCACAGCAATGTTTGTTTCATAGCCACTCAGACCCTTGGAGAGGGGGGTAAGAAATAGTAAATAGACCATTTAGTCATAAAGGGACTCAAACCACAGCATAGACCCACCACCAGCCTCTGGGAGCATTTCCACATATGTGCGTGTTCTCTGGGGTTCAGGGTATGTCCCAGAGCTCCCACTAAGTCATGACCGGGCAGCATCCTGTGGAAGGCTCCTGGCTTTGTGGAGTTGCATTTACTGTGCTGGAGGCATCAGGAAATCATAATTTAGGATTTTAAAAAAATTTTTTTAAAGATTTTATTTATTTATTTGTCAGAGAGAGAGAGAGAGAGAGAGCGGGAGCGAGCACAGGCAGACAGAGTGGCAGGCAGAGGCAGAGGGAGAAGCAGGCCCCCTGCCGAGTAAGGAGCCTGAAGTGGGACTCGATCTCAGGACTCTGGGATCATGACATGAGCCGAAGGCAGCTGCTCAACCAACTGAGCCACCCAGGCGTCCCTAGGATTTTTCTTTTTTTAATAGTCTCAGGCAGTTTCATTCTTCTTATATGCCTGGTGCTCAGTGCCATCCTTTGGCCTTTTTGTTTCCACAGTTGAGCCCCTATCCAAATGCTTTCACACCAAGACTGTTAGCCCAGTGGAATTTGGCTGTGTGGATACTCTTGAGGACCACAAGAGGTCTTGTTTCTTTTAAAAACAAAACCAAACAAAACAAACCATTAAGGTAAGCATCCAAGGAATGGGATGTATTTCAGCTTTTTCTTCTTCTTCTTCTTCTTTTTTTTTTTTTAAGATTTTTTTCAGGGGTGCCTGCGTGGCTCGGTGGGTTAAAGCCTCTGCCTTTGGCTCAAGTCATGATCCCAGAGTTGTGGGATTAAGCCCCGCATCGGGATCCCCGCTAAGCAGAGAGCTTCCTCCTCTCTTCCTCCTCTCTCTCGCTCTCTGCCTGCCTCTCTGCCTACTGTGATCTCTGTCTGTCAGATAAATAAATAAAACCTTTAATATTTTTTTCATTTATTTATTTGAGAGAGAGAGGGAAAGCACAAGCGGGGGGGTGCAGAGGGAGAAGCAGCCTCTCCGATGAGCAAGGAGCCAAGGCCTCTGGATCTCAGGCCCTGGGATCATGACCCAAGCTGAAGGCAGAGGCTTAACTGACTGAGCTGCCCAGGCGCCCCCGTATTTCAGCTTCTAACTATGATTCTGGGGACATTTTGCTCTTCCATAAGAGCAAAATAATTGTCAAAAATCATTTTGAGCTCAAAACATTGGTATATTTGTTGATCGAGAAGTAAAATCAGGTTGTAAATAACTTCTGCCGCTAGCCCTAGAAACTGGGCTCAAACTATATTTAGTCTGTAATTAACAATGAATATTTGAAGCAGAAAGATTTAAAATATGATCACTCCCCATGCTTTGTTAGATCATCTGCAATGAGGACAGTCCTCCTGTAGCAGAGAACATACACGCTGGACACAGATGGATGTATCTGTTTCTCTATTCTAGCAAAGGGACAAAATATTTACATGAAAAATATCCAGAAAATTCTCATTGTGCAAGTTGGTTGCTGTCTGTATAATGCTTCTGTCTATCAGTGGCCACAAAATGTCTCTAGTAAGTGTCTGATAGGATATCTACTCTCCACGCCAGTGTGACACGTGACTTCACTATATTTGGAGCTCATTGGTTAGAATATTCTTTATTGTAAGAAATACGGATTCACTTCTTCCTGGCAATTATTTATGTTAAATTTATATTAAAAAATGCTGCTTTGAGACAATAAGTTTTCCAGGCTTGAGATAGGGCAGGGCGACCATATTTCCATTCCTCTTCTTTCTTTTATCTAAGGACCTGAATTTGTTTCAATCTACCAAAACAAAATAAAATTGCTTCCTTTAAAATTCTTGATTTCCTATGATCTGAGGACCACAAGAAAGATGTGTTAGGGGTTCCCAGTAGAATGAATAGGTATTTTCCCCTTCACTGCTGCAGACAAGGGATTTCAGTTCAAACTCGAGGAAGGAGACAAGAGATGGTGAGAGCGTGGATACATTTCTTGAATTATTTTTTTCTTCTTTTATCCACTGCCACTTTAAATGGCTGTCTTCCTGGTCCAAAGCAGGCATGCCTGCTAAGGATTTCAAATGAGTATACAAACAATTTTATCTGATCCTGTAGTGGACATATTTTCGATAAGTGAATGGGGAGAGCTGATAGCCCCATTTCAAAGGAGCCGGCAGTGGGCGGGAGAGGGTTGGCTAGCAGGAACTTTCAGGGAAACTCTCATAAAGTGCACTGTTAGGCCTCAGGGGGTGCCTCGGGGCCGGACTTTGGACTCTTCACTGCTGGCCTAACAGGTGAGGCCCTAGATGCAAATATTTGGTTTGACCCTTTCTTACTGTCAACACTGCAGCCCTTAGCATGATGGAAAGTAGAATTTATGGCTGTTTGTACAGACATTATCAAAATAATTGTAAATTCTTCTTTCTTGTTTTTTCTGAAAGATGACTAGCCGCGCTGGTATTTTAGGGAAGGGGTTTGGTGAAGGTGGGTGACTAGGGGGTTAAAGAATGACAAATGTCCACAGTACAGATGGATTCCAGGGCTCAGCTTTCAATTAGGATGCAAAGTTAGAGCGGGGAACAGTGGCCCAGTGAATCCAAAGTTCACATCCGCAGAGGCAAGGCAACTCTCCGGAGAATATGTAAGAGTTGCCTAAGCTCCCCACTTTGTGTAGGTACACTCCAATACTCATATTTGAGTATTATCATGTAGCTGCATTACCCACATGAGCATGCTTAAATCTGGAAATCGGTTTGTTGAGAGGCAGCAGCAAGGTGGGGAGTGGAGAAAGAAGACGAAGTAGGGAAAATCTGGCAAGATACCCATGTGAGGGAAAATAAAGAGCAAAGCCCTAGAACAAACTAATAAACCAAACCAAACACTGAATTAAATACATTTGAAAGAACAGAATTCCATTTGAGCAATGTGATTCTTGTAGCACGGAGACAGTGAGTTCGAAGACTTGGGTAGACACCGTCAAGTCTAGTTCATACTCAGGTGTCGAAGTATTATCTGCAAATGTAGATTCCCCAGGGAATTAGAAAGCTGGAGGGTAAGACAGAAAGTTTAATAAATAAAATGAATCAGTTCTGCAGTCTACTTGGGAGCTACCTTGGACTATGCTGTAGAAAAAAAAAAAAACAGCAGGCAAATATATTGTATATCATTTGAATTTGGGGTGTGCAACATTTTGACCTGGCCTGTTCTGGAAACCAGGGAATGAGGTGTGCTCCTTTAGAAGAGAACGTATCGGAATATTTGATTCATGGTTTGGGGAGGTGCAAGGGCTTATTATACCCCCACTCTATTCCTATGCAGCTGAAATTGATTAAAAAGAAACTTATTCAAAATTTACAAGTTCAAAAAAATTATTCAAACTGCAGGAAGGAGGCAAACGTTAAGAGGTAGATTTGGAGAAGGATAGCTATGGGCTTCGCTCCTGACATTGCTCTCTATTCAGGAATTGGGAGCATTTAAAGGTTGCCCTTGTACCTGGCTTGGCCTGTAGTGTACCCCTGCCTGGTCTACATGGAGGTGAATCATTGTGCATAGAAGTGTCAAACCCCAAAAATATCTCCCCCTGCTAGGAAACGGATTCTGATTATCTCATGAAAATGAGTGCCAGCATTTGTCTTTCGTGTTTCTCAGTGGTTTTGCACTGAGTTCGAATAACAAGTTAAAATTTTATTATGGACTTAACAAATTATTTTGAATATTTAAAGGCCAGACATTAAAAATCAGGTAGAATCATTAGGAAACCATAGCTGCCTATCCAGGGTATACAATATGCCAAAAGGGAAAAAAAATAGAGCTAAGTTGTTTTCATAGTAATTTGGGAAATAAAATTAAAGTAAAAAGGCATTGCCCAAGGTTTCTGTTTGTTTTTTCTTCCTGTGTCTCTAACTTTTATCTTAAATCTAACAAATGACCGAATGGATTTGTCCAGAGGCAATGACAACGTGGGGAGTGAGAAGGAAGTGGAGAAAAGCTGGCAAGGAATCAGCAAAAGGAAAAACAAAAAGGAAAAGTCATAACGAACAAGCTGAACTACACACATTTAAAATAATACAACTGAATCCAAGTTGATGTGAGTACTGAAGAACCCAATGAAATCAAAGTTGCAGGCCTAACTTGTTTTGCTTAAGTACAGAAATTCGTTAAGGTGCAAATGATCTGACATGCTCTCTGAACTCTAGCTGAATTCTTAATGTCAGCTTTAGCTCTTGTTTAGTTTAATAAATATTAATTGAGCACCTGCTGTGCTCCAAACACAGCCAGAAACTGAAGACCGCGTGTGAGCACTGGAGGAATTACAGTGTAGTTGGGAAGATGGCAAGGAAGCAGACACTCCAACTATAATAAAACAGGCGGCTATAAGATAAAAACATGTGATAGAAATGATTGCTAATTAAAGAAAGAATTCTTGTTTAAGTCCAATTAAAAGAGGTAAATGACCATATACAGGATGAACTAGGATTCTGGAAACAGCAAAAGGTAGTTGTGAGTTCTGAAGCTCTCTCCCCGTTTTGCAACTGAGCAAATTATTTGTAAAAGATTCATTATGTATAAAATACAGGCACTAAAATATATACATCATATCGTAATTTTGAAGCTCAGCCTCTGCTACATATTAATTATTAATTAAATTAATATTACATCCAGTTATTAGTTATTGAACCAATACTATTTTGCCATATTTGTGGAAAACCAGGGAAAATCATTAGATCCAAGCAGATCATAGAATGTTTTAACTTTAAATGCTGTGGTTTTATGAAATATATATTTGGTCTTCCAAAATATCCAGATGTTTGGCTTTTGCACGAAAAATTATTGCCTGTGTTCTTCTCTTTTCATTCAGATGCCTTGACATTATATGGACTCCAATGTTTTTGTTGTCAAGATGTGATTAGAACCTTCTAAATTACCGTCTGTGGCGTCCAGTGTTATTTATGCCCACATTAGCTCTGACATCACGCATTTAATAATCACTTCAGAGTTTTTACAATTTTGGTATTGTATAAAATTTGATGCCAGAGCCTTTATCACAGATGCATTCAATAAGAAAAAGCTTATGAGAAATTCTCGTCCATATATTAGTCATCTCCGATCAACGTGGTTCTTCCTGATACGGTTAATCTCCGTCTACTTCAGGACATATAGTTAAAGCACCTTTGGCAAGGTCATTGCCATGCTGATTTCATGAAGAATTAGGGTATGACAGAGTCTGGCCGGGTACTCAGCCTCACTCGTTACCTCCTCTCAGAGACAATGGACTTGTTTTGCCTCCCTGAGCACTTCCAGGTATAGTTGGGTCTTTCCTGGTCCAAACCAACCACATCTCAAGGGCCTCCCCCAACATTGTCTCCAGCCCCAGGGACCAGCACCTTTGCTTTCTGTTTTTCTCTCTTTAATCTGAGCATCCTTCTCACATCTTTCTTTATGTACAAAGCTTTATCATTTCGTGTTCTTTCTCAGGTTCTGTAGGAAATACACCCATATCTCCCAGATTTGTTAACTTGATTTCATTCTCCCAAACTCTTAACGACTCATTTTGTCTGAGAAAAACTTGTGGAGTCTTCCTTGTCCCTTTGGTCTGACTCATCGGTGGAATCTCCCTGTCTTTCCTTGCTTTCAGGTTCTAGTCTTGTGGAAGCCCACCAGGAATTTTCATAACTTCTTGTGGACTCTGAGGCTTACAAAAGTGTTGGGCTTACTTCCTCATTTTGGTGATCAAAGAACTAACCCAACAAAGAACCAGAATTTTGAGCAGCTGCCATTAGACTTGGTTTCTAAACCAAAGTCTGAATGATACTGTTTGCCCTTCAGAGATCTTATTCACCACTTTACCCCAGCGTCTCCCCCTTCCACATCAATAGCCTTTGCAGTTTCCCTTCCCATCTTCCTTCTCTACTGTGCCACCGATCACCAAATTTTCAATTCTCTTAGCACTTTCGTTGGTCACGGGACCTTTCCCCAAGGCCACGCTAATAGGTTCATAGTGGTTTGCTGAGTTTCTCTGCCAAGGAGTTTTTTAAAAACAAATATAGAGAGGCACCTAGGTGGCTCAGTGGGTTAAAGCCTCTGCCTTCAGCTCAGGTCATGATCTCAGGGTCCTGGGATCGAGCCCCTCATTGGGCTCTCTGCTCAGCAGGGAGCCTGCTTCCCTTCCTCTCTCTCTGCCTGCCTCTCTGCCTACTTGTGATCTCTGTCTGTCACATAAATAAATAAAATCTTAAAAAAAACCAAATATAGACTTTTTTTTTTAGATGGAAAGAGAAGTGAACATACCTTTAAAGCAAGAGAGGTGAACGACCAATACTCTCCTTCTACATAGAAGAATTTTGCACATGGGGACCTCAAGATGGAGAGTGCATGCGAGGGCATTAGTGATTTCCTGTCCTCAGATAATACCCCATACCCAGGCCTGTATTTTTTTTTTTAATTGGTTGTTCCAAATATTTTGCTGTGCTTCCGATAGTCACTCTTCATCTGAAAACTCAAGTAATCACCATGCCCAAGCATCTCTATTCAGCCCCGTCTCTTCTCCTAGCACTCCCTAAAGATCTGGTTTTGAGTTCTGTAGACAGCCCTTGACCCTGCATTGCATAAGTGCCCTGAAGGGAGAGATGTTCTCTCCCCTTCACATAACCTTGTTCTCTTCTAGAGAAACAGCTCTGCAAGATTACCCACACTTGAGGGAAAACAGCATTACCAAGGAGATGATATTTAGTTGTTCCTTTAAAATCCAATGGGCAGTGATCCAAAAACATTTGGTGAAATAGAAGGAACTTGTTATAAGCCAGCCAACCAGTGGCCTAAATTCTTTTGCTTGATGATTTCTTCTGAGTGCATAGTTCAATTGCCTTAAAACCAATCATGTTATTAATGGGCTGTTCAGGATTTTAACAAGATTATTTAGAGACTCAAAATCTTTCTGAGCTCATTTAATAGATGAGTTCTATTGTGACAGGCAAAGCACAAGGTCAGTGATCCCAAAGTGAGGTGCATATAGCCCTTGGCTTATTGAGGTATGAGGGAAATAGTTAAAATGAATAAGTGTATCTTTAAATATCGTTTTAAAAAATTCATTTTTTAAATGCTTTATATTATTCATAATATATTAGTTGGCAGCACAGTTATGTAATTTGTAGGTAAAAGCAGATATATTGGCATAATTTTTTTTTAGTGATAAGCAGGGGAGGTTAAATAGGGTGAAAGCTTCCTGATTAGGGAGCACCTTGCCTATCATACCCAGTCTCTCCAATCCATGCATGTGTGAATATGGGTTCTATAAGACACTATTTCTCATGCAAACAATATACCCATGAAAATCTGAAGTTTTCCTCTGAATTCCAACCACCTTGAGAGTCTCACATTAGTTTAGATAAAGTTGAAAGAGGACATTGATATTTAGGCCAGAGCACCTGCCTTTCTGCATAATCTTTGGTGTCATGGCTGTCCGATATTCCTCCTGGATATTGCTACAGGTGCTCACAGAGCAGGGATTTGAGAAAGCCAGAGGAATGGAAATCAGAATGACGAGTACGGGTGCTCATGTAGATTACCTGTTCGGTCTGTCCCCTTTGAGGGAGAAAAATTGGAGCCTGTTTTCCTCTGGACATCAAAAGAGAGGACACCTCCTGTGAGAGAAAACGTTGCCTGCTTTGAACTGGTAAGAGAAGGTGTTAAAGGCACAATTCCTGCCCATTTCTCCAGAAGTTTAGTAACTAAGGGACTCAGGTTGGAGGGAAGGAAAGAGAAGTTGTTTTCTTTTTTTTTCCTCTTTTTCCTCGTACTGCATCAGCCTGCTTCTACCTGCAGAGCAAAGCACACTCCAATTTTGAAAACCTGCATATCTGTTTTCAAATCTCAGGGGGACCATGTCCGTGCTGCCACAAGCCCGCATGTGCCATTCCCATCCCCGTCTAGGTGGCCAGTGGCTCCTGCACCTTGCCCTTCGTGGCTGTCTGGCTGCAAGTGCTTGCTTGAGCCTCAGTGCTTGAAGTACTTCGTATGTGGTCTTGGATGAGTTGCTTATTCTTCCTAATGGTAGATGGAGCAATAATTCCTTCCCACTGGGCTCGTGGTGTGCCATATAATTTAAGTATTATAAATACTAACTCTCTTTTCTCCTTTTTAGCCCCTCCCCTGGTTGGTTTAACCCATCAACTGCATGGTGTTCCTTGACTACCTCTCTTCCCATTAGTATCTTACCTTTTTGGGCATCACTGATTGGGAACCTTCTGGGGATCCCTTTCCATGTAAATTCTTCCCCTTATATTTTTCTTCCTCACCAGTGTTTTACCAAGATTGGTCATGAAGCACTAGTTGTACAGGGTTAATAAGGGTCACGTGAAATATAAGAGGGGAGGCGTGTGGTTCTGAGGTCTTCAATAACTTCGAGAAAAGCTAGGTCTGACAAAGGTGCTAGGTTTCTCCAACCACGTGGGTGTGGTGTGGAAGACATCACCGCAGAGTTCTCCAAACTGCTTACTTTGGAGTATAAAACCTTCTTTATGCAGTGGCTCATGGGTCTGGAGTTCTGTGGAACATACTTGAAGAAATATTCTATACTTATCCCACTACCATAAGGAAGAGGCTTCCATTCTTTCAGTTTTTCATATCCAAAGACCTACTGTTTCCTAACATCAGCTGAAGACTAGTGAACACTGGTTTCATTTCATTATTCCAAGTATCTTTGCTGTAGTTCCTTAATCACAAACCACTACCCCGAGACCATATCCAACAGGATCTCCTCAGACTAGGAGAATTTTAAAAAAATTTTTCTCCTACATCATCGCCACAATGAGCTTCTACTTTCGCTACCTTTAAGACATTGAAGAAAGTAGAGAACAATACTCAGCCTAGATAACAGATCAATCTTCCTATCACCCTTAGTCAGTTCCTAGGATTTTATAGATGCAGTTTGTAATTTTAACTTTCTATGCTTTGGATCACAAAATAGCTCTTTGTTCAAACCAAACATTTTTAAGGACACCAAAGACCATGTAGAAAAATATAATAGAAAGTAGATATGTAGATGTGCCACAGCTTACAGCAACAAAGGAGAAAGGCTAGCCCAGTATTGCTGAAACCCCAAGGGAAGGTGTTTGTGGTGTCTATCACTCATGTATTTCTGTTCTAGAATATGAACTCTGATGTTGAGCAGTTTAACCCCTTCTTTGTGAGGTCCGCTGGTGTTTCTGGATGAGGAGGGTATCTCTTACACAAGCGTTCCTCAGCCAGCTGGTTGCCTGTCACAACAAGCTCAGGGGTGGCATGATTTGCATGTTGCTGATCATTGCCTCTTTGGGGCTGTAAAGACGCAGACCCAAGGCATGACTCAGAAAGCCAGGGGCCCATGTCCTTCTGCTCTGGGCATAGCAGCGTCGTGACTCCACTTGGCCCCACTGCTCATCTGACTTTCTGTTTGCTTCTCGAGCGGTGTCATAGGTGAGACTGTTGGCAATTCAGAGTCCTCGCCCCAGCTTCTCAGTCTCTCCACCTTTAGTTCCTGCTGGATCAGGGGCTGAGGACAACTGTATGATGAATCATAGGCCCTACATCTTGCCAAGTAATCACCTTCCCACAGTAAGTGATGATTTATGCTGGGAAGGGGTGAAGAATGTGGAGTGGCTGTTTTTCCATCTAGCCTTTCTGCTAACAAAGGGTTGGCTAGGAAGCCTCTGGCTCCATTCACAAGGCCATCTGAAACACCATCTTAAGAGTAGTTTTACCTTCTAAGCACGGGATCCTTACAGGCCTGGTATCCACAGGGGACTGGGACATGACAATCCCATATATTCTGTTAAAAAGGAAACACAACTTTGAAATTTCCTTCCTTTGACGTGTGAGGACTAGGAATGCCTCCTGGAAGTTGAGACTGGAGCGCTCGCAGCACAGGCCCATTTTATAGATGAGAACACGGGGACTCAGAGAAGTTGCATGAATTACTCACCGCCACAAAACTGGTCAGTGACCAACATCTCCGCGCTGAAACTGGCTGGTGTTAAGCTGCTGTCTTATCTGACATTAAGCTTACCGATACCATGTCATAAAGGGAAATCTGGGTATAAAGAAGATTGTGATTTGTGCCATGAGTCCCTTCAATTAGTGGTAGAAGGGTCAAGGGGAGAAGCATGATCCCTGGTATCAGATGGATCTCGGTTTGAATCTGGGCCCTGGAACTGGGTGATGTTGGCTAATTTCCTACTTAATTTCTCGGACTGTGTCTCCTCATCCATACAGATGAGAAGAGGGATAATAATGTCTCCTTCACATCAACTGCCAGACGGATAAGAGATAAGGCATGCGGAGCTCAAGGCACATAGTAGGCTCCCCAGAAGCAGAGGCTCTGATAGTTATTTACTGCAGAGTGATGTGTGTGCCCTTCCTCTCCGCTCTTCCCTTTCAAAGTAGCACTTGCTCCAGTTCCCACTACCTTAGAGTTCTGCCTCATCAGACTCAGCATGGCTCCGTTTGTTTTCTCAAGCTACTGCTGAATTTCTTTTCCTTTGTAATTTGCATTTGGGTTGTCTCATTTCCCTGAAACGCTGTCACAAGCCAGGAGGTTGTTGCAGAACATGATCTGAAACCTCACTGGCAAGGGAAAGTCCCCCCCGCCCCCGAAAGAGGCATTTCCCCTCTTCTTGGGTTTTACACTTCTCTTTCCCACTGGGCAGGCAACCCCTCAGCCTGGCCAATGTCTGCCCCAGTGTTCTGCAGGCAGTTTGAACACAGTGGGAAGGCGAGGGTCTGGCCATCCTTACTCCTGGTATCTCCATTGCCCTGGATTCTGTCACTGTGCCTCCAGATTCCTTCGACTTCCCCCCAAAGGCCTTTGTTGTTGCTTCTCTTCCCTCTCGTCTCTCTGTGTCACCTTTCCCTGGTGACCAGGGCCAACTCTCAAAACCTGCAATGGAAATTTAGAGGCTTCTGTGGTTCTTAGGGGGTTATTGGGCTCTGCATTTTCTGTGTCCTCACTTCCTTTATAGTTCACAGGGATTTCCTAAGAAGCCTCTTCCTTCTCTGCCCAGTAGTTTGGGCCACCCCCCCCCCCAAGGGCTTGTCACTTAGCAGCAAAGGCCCTCTTCTTTTTTAAACATAGCTTCAGAAATCCACATCTCATGTTCAATCAGGTCTTGCAGTGAAAAAAAATTCCCCAGTCATTCTTGTGACATTTTTCTGTTTTCTTTTTTTTTTTAGATATTCTTTTTTTTTTTTTAGTTTTTTTTTTTTTTTTTATTTAGAGAGAGGGTGAGAGAGAGACCTCAAAGGCAGACAGAGAGGCAGGCAGAGGCAGAGGGAGGAGCAGGCTC
>RCUC01099231.1:0-15162 GCA_003697995.1 Taxidea taxus jeffersonii | reverse complement strand
GCGTCTGCCTTTGGCTCGGGTCATGATCCCAGGATCCTGGGATCAAGCCCCGCATCAGGCTCCTTGCTAAGCAGGGAACCTGCTTCTCCCTGCTTGTGTGTGCACTGTCTCTCTCTCTGTCAAATAAATAAATCTTTTAAAATTTTTTTTAAAATTAAGATGTACATTTTTGATGAGGACTCCCAAAAAACCCTACCTGGACGCTTCTGTCTAACCCAGGCTTTTGGGTCCAACTTCTGGAGGTTGAAATCAGGAGGTGACTGACAGGAGCTAAAAGGTGAGATGAAGAGGCTAACACTCAAAAGGAGACTGGTAGCGCTCGTGGTTTATAATCCCTGAATACTTCTCATCAGAAGAGTGACAGGAGCATGGGACTCCTCCCAGGGCTCTCAGAACCCTCAGTGTTGTGACTACATGAGCTTGGTTTGAGGTTTGATCACAGCCTCACCGTCTCTCTCTCTCTCTCTCTCTCTCTGTCTTTCTTTTATCACATTTCTCTACCTCATTGTGCACATCGAAGAAAATGAGAGCATTCCTCAAGACCCATCCACCCGTGCATGCAGACTCCCTGTGCAAATGGCTCCCTAGGATGGATCTCTATTATTTCACCAAAAAACATCAGAGGAGGAATTTGTTCTGCTCTGCTAAAGACATGATTTCCAGTTCTTTCTACTGTCTTAGCTTAGTTTTTTGACTGCTCCCTGGGAAAAGGATGGAGAGAAAAAAGGAGGTATCCATAATACTTAGCAGAGCTAGTTTAACTGGGACTGAATAAGGGAAGAAGAAGATAATTCAGGATTATCTAGCCATGGAACAAAACAAATTCCTCAGATAAATGTGTGACCCCATATCCACACATTAGCCCCCCACAGGTGCATGGGACAGCCCCAACAGACCACAGCCTGGTCCCTTTTCTGCTCCCTCCACATCCTTCTTTTGTTCCTCCCAGTATCTGCATCATTTCAGCAGTGGTTAAAACCACAGGCCTTAGATCAGCCTGGGCTCCAGGTCAAGCTGTGTCCCCATAGGGTGATAGTAATATCACCCATTCTCCAAGCTTGTGGGGAGTGGGATATGAGATCATGGTGTCCGGCATAGAGTAAACACTCAGCAAGTCAACCCATATGAAGCGGTGGTATCACTAGTGTGCTTATGTAAACCTGTCCTGTAGGTCGCCTCCTCTCCACTTAGTAATTGAAGAACATCTCAGGACCAGAGAGGCAGGGTCCACTGTGTTCCGTGATGAGCATATAGAATTGGCAGGCCCAGGATTTGAACCCCGGGGTAATAAGATAATTTTGCACAGTGTTTCTAGCATGTTTTTTTAAAAAGATTATCTTTATTTATTTATTTGACAGAGATCACAAGTAGGCAGAGAGGCAGGCAGAGAGAGGGGAGGAAGCAGGCTCCCTGCTGAGCAGAGAGCCCGATGTGGGGCTCGATCCCAGGACTCTGGGATCATGACCTGAGCCAAAAGCAGAGGCTTTAACCCACTGAGCCACCCAGGCACCTCTCTGGCATGTTGTTTTGTCTCACTTCTTTGCGTGGACACTGACGCTATGATTAAGGATATGAAAAACAGGACTTAGAAGCCCAGTCTTTACTAAGCTATAGCGAAGTGTCAGTATTGCAAAGTTCATAGTGGCCCAGTTTATCAAAAATGCTTTAACGTGCATCTCACAGAAACTTGTATTTCCTGAGGCTCAGAGAGGCTTGGTATGTGTCTGAAGTCACACAGCAGCTGAGCTGGAACTCATGGTTGGGTCTTCTTCTCCCAGATTTCTGGGTTTTCAATCCAGGAGTCTCTGTTCTCCCCTCCCACCGATGTTGCTCTCAACGGTCTCTCCACCCGTTTTCGTGTGGTGGTGGCATGTAATCACAAATAATAAAGCAAGCCTGCTCTCACTGTCATGTAGGAATGGGAAATTGAAATTATAAGTCATTAAATGGAAAATCCCCAGCCTTACAGTAACGCCAACTCAGCCACAATCCATTACTGCCTATATATTTAGCTAGTCTATTTTTAAGAGTTTAATATTGAGAAATAAGACATATTTATAATGCAGCTGCATTAATTTCACTGCAAAATCCCTGCCATTTGCTATAGTTGACTTACATGTGTTTAAATTTATAACCACCCTTTTGCACTGGGGAGATAGGCCCTTAGTTTAAAGGAGGATGAGTGGAAAATCTACCAGTTGAAGTAGTAAGATTGTACAAATCCCACAGTCTGCGTTCTGGTAAGCCCCTTCCCCCACCATTGCATGGCTTCGTAATGGACTTAAGTCCCGATGTGCGTTCTCACACCCCTCATTCCGTGGCCAGTCATCCACCCTCGAAACCTTTGCCAACTCATTCACCGACCACAGCCCAACGCTGCAAGCTCTGAATGGATGTGCTAATGGTCTTTATGCCCCTGAAGAGGGACACCTCGGTTTCAAGTCACTGTTATTTCTGGGATAGTCTTCATAATTATCATTAATGTGATCAAAGGGAAGCTGGCTAAAAGGGGCTCCTTTCATCTCTTCCAATATGCAAGTCAGTTCATTAAATCATGTTTATTGGTCCCACTCCAAAACAGTCCTTGAGGTAGTATTGGGAGATATTTGTCCAAGTCCGCTCTTCATAGGTTATATGATGCTTGAAAAGTAATTAATCTCGCTGTGCCTCACTTACCCATTTGTAAGATGGAAATAATAATACGCATCTTGACAGGTTGCATACCAGTCAGTCATTGCTACAATAGTACTACATACCAAACAGCTGCAAAGTCTCAGTGGCATCCAACAATAAACATCAATTTGTCATGTGCATGAGGATTAGATGGAGTGCTGCGCTCATCATAGATGGGTTTGCTCATAATCGTCAGACTGGCGGGGGTCAGGGCCCCAGGCGATAGGAGTAGGGCGACTGCTTTGTGCTGCAGAGCTGTGAATCCCCCAGGTGTCATTCATCCTCCCTGCACCAACGGGCTAGCTGAGACAGGTCCTCCTCATGGTGGTGGCAGGTGTAAATGTGTGAGTGGAAGAATGTGGTACCTCTTGAAGCCCGTGTTTGTAACTGACATCTGCTGACTTTCACCCACATACCATTGGCCGTAACAAGTCACACAGCCAAGAGACAATCAAGGTACAGTGAAATGCATTCCATTTACCAAAAGGGTATAGCAAGGGTGTGGGGGGGGGGCGACGAAATGAGGCTAATTATTTCATGCACGACAGTCATTATGAGAATTATATTCAATCATAACTGTTTACCTTAATATCTATCACATTATAAACACTCCACAAATGGCTAAGTGTTATTATTACTACTTTTATGATTATATGACTAGGGAGATGTCCTTGACAGATTGGAATGGAAATTTAAGTGAACCTTGGTCACAGATCAACCAGAGAAGTCTAAGCTAATTCTCTGGGGGGAAAAAGTGAAACCATGAAAAGGTTAAATTTCTGGGGAAGAAGGGAGCAGGGGTAAGAATGTGGGCATCTCCCCTCCTTGCTGCTAGAAAACAGCTGCCACCAGCTCATGATGATGGAGCTAATTAATCCGTTTTGGGTACTGAGCTAAGCACTTAGCATATATTATGGCATTGAATTTCAACCAGGAGAAAACCACAAAACCCCACACTTCTTGAGGGAGATTTATGCTCAAGGTTTTACAGGTGAAGAACTGGGGCTTAGGGCCATGAAGAAACACACCGGGCACCTAAAGCCACAGAGTGCATCAGTGAGAGGAGGGAGGTGAAAGCCACGTCCCTCGGATTCCTACTCTGCAGGCTCATCCTGAGCTGGCAGGGCTAGACACTGGAAAGGGTCATGGGGCTGGAGGGCAGGGCTCTCAAGTTGGGGGGGGGGGTCTTTGAATGAGGGTTAGGAAAAGAGGTAGGAATGTATAACTAGAGCCATCATTCTTCCTAGTTGAAGATGGACTCTCTCGGTAATGAAATCATCTTCCACTCGAATCTCTAGAAGAACCAAACTGCGTAGGGTTTTCTCTACAGTCCTTGTCCCTGTCACCTGCAGATGGCTCTCTTTTTATGGTCTCCTTTACCTGGTTCTGCATGCTTTAAGGCTGGGGACTAGCGGGCATCTCCAGGAATTTCCAAGAGCCTTTCCACTCGCACAAGAATTGGAGGGCATGTTCTCAGTGTTCTTGTCACACTTCTCTAGGCATTTAGCACACGCTCTTTTCATTATGTTTACTTGTCTCTTGCACTAAAGAGCTTTGTGGTTGAAAGAAGGGACAAGGTGCATTTCATCCCTGTGTGCCCCATGCCCACGTCTGGATACAGCACCCAGGACTGGTGTTGGCTGCAGAATCCCAGTTGTAGAATACAGGTTGCCCTGTAGTCCCAGGTAGTGCAGAGCCATACACTTGGCCTTCCTATGCAGTTACAGAAAGGAGGACTCTGGGAGAGGGATCTGGCTGGTGTCTGTGAGCCCCGACAGATTCTGGACGTCTCTGTACCCTGCAGGTTTGGGCAGAAGATCTGGAGTCGCCATGACTGATGGTTTAAGATCTTCTTGGCCATGAAAATAACAGTATTAACTCTCATTTCTTAAATGCTTACTAGGCATCAGGCACCGGGGTAAGCATTTTAGCATCTCATTTAACCCCAAAACAGCTTTACGAATTTGGAATTGCAGACCTCAGTTTAATACTTGGGAAGGCTGAGACTTTGCAGCTGATTCTAAAGCTTTCCCGTAGCCGTGGCTTGCTATGTCTTGCACAGGACTTGCTGGCCTGCTGTTTCAACTTCAGCCCAAACAGGAAATCTCCTGTGCCTCTCTGGGCTCTATAAAAATAGGAGATTGTAAGGAGAGCATTCTCGGGAGATAAGAAGGCCCCGCGAAGTCGAGATGCAGTCCTTGTGGTTACTGCATTCCTCTTACTGAAAGCACAGTTCCATTTACATTTAGAACTACATGGCCATGGAGCCCGAAAGAATCTTCGAGACCATCTGTGTCCTGGCTAGGGATTATGGAACCAGCTGCAGAGAAACTGGAAGGTATTGTGTTTTTGAAGAGAGCTGAGACAAATATCACTATTTTTTTTTTTTTTATTCCATCATTCCAGCTTGCTATAGTTCTCCAGCAGAAATTATGACCAGCCTCCAAGTCTGCAGTGTTAGCTTACGGGCCCAAGATCATGTTTGTATGACAAGGCTGTTCCCGGGTCGCCTGGGTGGCTCAGTCGGTTGAGCGGCTGCCTTCGGCTCAGGTCATGATCCCAGCGTCCTAGGATTGAGTCCCACATCGAGTCCCACATCTGGCTCCTTGCTCGGCAGGGAGCCTGTTTCTCCCTCTGCCTCTGCCGGCTCTGCCTGCTTGTGCTCGCTCCCGCTCTCTCTCTGACAAATAAATAAATAAAATCTTAAGGAAAAAAAAAAAAAAGAAAAGGCTGTTCCCAAGTTTTCCAATTTATATTTGCTGCTGTTTGTTCATTGGCCTTTCCTGTAGGCGCTTGCTTGAAGATAAGCCATAGCAGGCATCAAAGGTTTAAGAAAATGTGTGGGAGGAAAAAAAAAAAAAACACTAAACTAAAAAGTGAGAAAATTCTATCCATCAACTTTTTAACCCTGAGAATGGGGACGAGGTGGCCATTAAAAAAAAAAAAATGTGTATATAGGTTTTGTTTTAAATTTGTTCTACTTGTGGAATATTGTCATCAGGCTAAGGAATACGGACTGTTTTCTTATTTATTTATTTATTTTTTCTTTTCATGAAGAGGTGGCTGCTGTAGGAGATGCAATGTTAGATTCAGTGACTCAATTCTCACAACTGTGATGGTTCTTTGCATTTGTACCAGGTCTTCCCAGCTTGTGTGTGCTTTAGGGCAGGAATGTCTTAATACTGTCCTCCACAATCCTGGCATCTCAGTATGCCCAGTCCAAAGCCTGGGGACACAGACTGAGATCTATATTAGTCTGTATTAGTAATTGTCTGTAATAGTCTGTATTTGTCAGGGTTGTCCAGAGAAACGGAACCAAGAGGAGGTACCTTTATCTCTATCACCTATTGATTTTATATGTGTGTGTGTATATATATATATTTTTTTTTCTATCTCTGTGCTGCTTTCTATCTCTATCAGCATCTATCTAGAGATTTGTTTGTTTCTGTGTTAAAATTTGTTTTAAGGAAATGACTCCTATGATTTTAGAAGCTGACAAATCCCAAATCTTGAGGGTAAACCATTAGGCTAGAGATGTGGGGAACGCTTAAGTGTTGCAGCTCAAGTCTGAAGATGATTTGCTTGCAGAGTTTTTCATCCCTTGGGGGAGGTCAGTCTTTTTTCTGTGAAGGCTTTCAGCAAGTTGGATGCAGCTGACCCTCATGATAGAGGGTTATCTGCCTTATTTAAGGTCTACTGAGTTAAATGTTAATCTTACATTAAAAAAAACAAAGCAACAACAACAAAATAAACTTTCACAGAAACATCAAGAATAATGCTTGACCAATTCTCTCTGTTCCGTGGCCTAGACAAGTTGATATATAAAATTAAGCATCACTAGATCTGAGGTTAAAATGGTCTTAGAATTTGGGGAATTAGTGAAGAGCAGTGGTAACAGGAGATCTGAGGGCTAGACCTTGGTCTTCCACAGACTTTTGTCATGACTTTGTCTCCCGGTGTCTTTGTTTTTACATGTGAATAAAAGAGGAATTATATATTCTCTGAAAGAATTTTCAAAGTGGATATTTTATAATGCAGGCGACTTTCAAAATGAATGAATGAACGTATGAATGAATGGATGGATGGATCGATGAAATGATTGAACAGTCATGAAGCCAAAGGGTAAGGGAGAGGAATTCAGTGAGAGGTAATTAGTGAGAGGTATTTAGGGAATTTAGGGAGAGGTAATGAGTGCTCTTTCTTGAGCACCTACTATGTTCCAGGAGCTCCGTTAGATAATTTATATACATAGTTACATTCAGTCTTCCCACTGCCCTGCAGACATTTACAAAGGAAGAAACCCAGCCTTGTGGAAGAGAAGGGAGTGACCCAAGGTGACACGGTGGCAGAGCAGACGTTAGAACCTGACCCTGGAATATGAGTTGGCTTTGTCACTTGCTCTAGTCAGTATGGCTAGTTAGTACCCACCTGCAGCTTGGTTCTCTGAACATAGTTCTTAGTGAGATGAAGCTGACAAATGGGGCATGTGTTGAGCCTAAGACCTCCAGGCTCTACAGTCTTGATCATCAACCCTGAGCAAGATTCCTCCGGCATAGCTGGCCAGTCTCCAGTCAAGGTGAGCCCCTGGCTCCAGCCAGGGTCAGGTTGCCTGGGGCTTCTTGCCTGGATGATTTAAGAGGGGCTGGGCTGTCAGGGTCACTTTTCCAGGCCCTGAGAACTAACCTCCAAACCCCAAGACTGGACTATCCATTTTCCTCCACCAACAAATCAGAAAGGTCTGCGTTGGTGGTATAGTGGTGAGCATAGCTGCCTTCCAACAAATCAGAAAGAACACACGTAACGTGGTGCAGAGGATGGAGCCAGGATCATCAGTGTCACCGTAACCTGGGTCCCCATCCAGCTCTGCCATTCCTAAGTTGTGTGACCCTAGGAGGTGATTTACCTTCTCTGAGCCTCAGTGTCCTCATTTCTAAACACCAGCTATTGGTGCTTTCACCTGTTAGGAGGAATAAATGAGAACCCATAAGGAGATGCGTGGCTCCTTGCCTAGCAAAGAGTTGGCATTCAAGAATGGTGAATTTTCTTCTTACAGAGGCTAGAAGAGTCTAGAAAAAGTAAAGGAGGTGATAAAGGTGGTTAGGAACTTGAACCTGAGCTACACAAGTGTCAGTGGTAGGGCATCGCAGGCTATGTGTGCGGGGAGTTCGAATACAGAACTGTTGGGTTCTAGGGTAGACACAGCGTGCGGGGCAGAGGACCACACTGGAGCTTGCCTGGTATCTGACAGCCAAATGCCTTTGCAAAGGCCCTCAAGGTCTGCCCTCTCTTCTGCCTCTCCTTTCCCTTCTCCTGCCTTCTCTGTCTCCTCTCCTGTCCTTGCCACCCCCCACTTCCATTCCCTCTGAATTATTTTCCTGCTCTCTCCCCTCCCACTCTTCTCTGCCTCCTCCTTTCATGCCCCCTGCTGTTATGACTGACCACGCTTCTCCTTTCCATTCTTGTTTCTCTCTTCCTCCCTCCTCCCTTCTCTCTGTCCTGGGGGCTGGGGCTCCTCTGCTCAGACCCCAGTGGTTCATACCCATTAAACTTGACAGTCTCTCATATGGTGGGAAGAGGCAGCTTCCCCCTCATCCCCCTCCCTTCCTGGGTCTGCCGCGATGCTCAGATCTGGCACCATCTGTTGCATTCATCCAGGCGACGGGTGAGCATTTTGCTGCTCTGGGGAGGCAGAGCTCAGCGGGTACCAGGAGGGAGTGTGGCTTGTTTGGACAACTTGATATATTGATATTGATAGAGCTACTGAAAGGGATCAGAGGGATGGGGGTGGGGGAGAGCGGGAGGCAGAACGAGGTGGGCCATGGGGGGGCTCACGCAGGCACCTGCCCTGTAAGCCTGGGCTCTCGGCACTGCTGCTGTGGCGAGAGCCGCCAAACAGATGGATGGGATTTGCTACCGCCGGGATCAGAAACCCATGCAGCTCAGAGGAGCAAACCTTCCCTCTCCGCGTCTTCCTCTCCTTCCAGCCAGTCCTGTCCGCATCGGTTTAGGAGAAAGGGAAGCAGAAATAGCACGATGGGGAGAGGCTGGTCTTTAGAATCGGTGAATGTTAGAGGCAACAAAAAGGGATGGTGTATCAGCTGAGGTCTCAGCCGGGCAAAGAAGGCACCTTCAGATGGGCCTTTTAGGAGAAATTCAAGGAAGTAATGACTTATAGGGATGCAGGCAGAGTGCAGAGAATCCGCATGGGGCTATTGAAGAACCTGGGACAAGAAATAACAGGAAATCACTTCTAATTCTTAGAACTGAGGAGGAAGGGACGGGACATGGTTTTCCTGGAGGCACTGAGGACTGGATCTGTGAACAGGGACCCCTGGCAGAAGCTGTGATTGTCAAGACTCCTAGGTTCCGAGGACAAGGGTGCAGAGACAGCAAAGGAGCAAGGGAAGACCTATGTCCAAATCCTCTCCTCCTGTATCCAACCAGACCATCCCAATGGTTGGTAGGCAAATAACAAGGAGCAAGGGATATAGTCCATAGAAGGTCTGCCTCCAGAGCCTAGAGTGGGGCCCAACAAACCTGGGGTGGGGCTGGATCACCGGGAGCAAATGGAGAACAGCCAGTACAGATCAGGAATGAACATGGGTTCCGTTGTCTGCACTGTGCCAGAAGCTTGTGTTCTTTTTTTTTTTTAAGATTTTATTTATTTATTTGACAGACAGAGATCACAAGTAGGCAGAGAGGCAGGCAGAGAGAGAGGAGGAAGCAGGCTCCCCACCGAGCAGAGAGCCCGATGCGGGGCTCGATCCCAGGACCCTGAGATCATGACCTGAGCCAAAAGCAGAGGCTTTAACCCACTGAGCCACCCAGGCACCCCCAGAAGCTCGTGTTCTTAACCACCACACACACTGCTTTTGTACCTCTTCCAAGGAGGGCGCGTGCAGAGTCTCTAGGAGTCTCACTCTCTCCTGTGAGCATGGGACCCATGTAACCTGCCGTCTCCTCGGCACCTCTCCTTAGATGTCTGCAAGATACCATGCATTCACATCTCAGACCCGACTCCTGTTTTCGGTCTTCTGGAATGTCTTCTCTTCCAGAGCTCCCCTTCTCCTTGAGAGGCGCCTTCATGACGTCTCTGTGGAAGCCAGGCCAGGAGCCATCTTCCACACCTGCCCCTCCCTCGTCCACATTTTCCAGTCAGCTACCACCTCCTGAGGGAGGTGGGCCTGTAAGATAACCCTCAGACATGCACAATTATCTGTCTGCACTATTTCTCTCTGTTCTTTCTGCTCTGCGGTCTACTTCTCTATCTCTACCTCTGCTGCCCTCTCCCGGGGATCATCCTCTCGGATGTGGACTTCTGCACAAATGTCTCGTCCTCCTGGTTGGTCTTCTTCCTTCTATTTCTGTCCATCTTCAGTGAATTCTGCTGTCTGCTGCTGAAACGATCTTCCCTACATGAAAATCTGATTAAGCCACTCTTCTGTCTAAAACCATCAGCGTGTTCTGTCCTTAATAAGACCTGGAAGGATTGGGGTTGGAGTTGGGGTTGGGACCTCTTACCTCTCCAGCAAGATCTCACGCCACTTGCTTTCAGTGTTTCGGGCCCAGTGAGTGGTAGTGCTGTCCCATCCCTACTCCATCTCCTCAAAGGGTTCTTTGTTTGGACTCTTCCCCTCCTCTTATGTTCTCTTCACCGCCTCCCTCCCCTACCACTTCCCCATCACCTGATTAACTCCTACTCTTTTCAGCCCTTAGTCCCACTACCCACTCCTTGAAGCAAGTTTCCATGATTTTCCTAAACTAGGTCATAGTCTGCTAAGAGAGTCTCTTTTCACCTCTCCTTTGTGGTATATGTCACTTAAAAATTTTTACATGTATCTGTCAACCATTTCATTGATCTTGGTCCATCCTGTCTATATGGTGAGCATTATGGGGGGGCAGTGTTTGTCTTTTCACCATCATACTTTGTCATGGACTGTATGTTTGTGTCCCCCACAGAATCCTATGTTGAAATCTTAACCTCAGACAGTCTACTTGGACTAACATAACAAGATACCATAGATAGGGTGACTTAAATAACAGACATTTATTTTCTCACAGTTCTAGAGGCTAGAAGGCCAAGATCAGGACACCAGCTCGGTTGGGGTCTGGCTTACAGATGGCTGCCTTCTCACTGTGTGCTCATGTGACCTTTCCTTAGTGTATACATGTACGTGGGGAAAGCAAGGGAAGAGAGAGAGTGATTTCTTCCTCTTCTTATAAAGACACTGATCCTATTGGATTAGGACCTCACCTTTATGACCTCATTTAACTTTAATTAGCTACCAAAATTCCTTTCTCCAAATACAGTCAACACTGGGGGTTAGGGCTTCGACATAAGAAATTGGAGGGACACAGTTCAATCTACAGCAGACTGTATTTGGAGATAGGATCTTTAAGAGGTAATTAAAATTAAATAAGATCATTGAGGTGGGGCCCTAATAGGATAGGACTGGGTGTCAGAAAAAGAGGCAGATCTCTCTTTTTCCCTCTCTCTTTCTCTCTGTCTCTGTCTCCCTACCTTGGGTTCTCTCTCCCTGCTGTGTGAGCACACAGTGGGAAGATGACTGTCTGTAAGCCAAGGAGAGAGACCTCACTAGAACCCAACTGTCCTGGCACCCTGATCTCAGACTCCCCCACCTCCTCCAGAGCTGTGAGATCATAAACTTTTGTAAAATCAACCAATCTACGATTTTTGTTTTGGCGACCTGAGCTAAGACAGTACCTCCTATACTTGTCACAGACACATTACGGTTTTTTCTGAAAACGTTGAATGGATGCATGAACAGATAAGAAGATGAATGAAGGCATGAATGTGGGCAGACCCGTGCAAACCCCTCTCTTGGAGGATTCCAGACTGTGGTTTTCTCTAAACTTTTAGCCATAATTAGTCCACCTCTTACAATTTGGGGCCAATCATACTCATATCCGGGTTTAAACCAGGGTTGGGCATAGAAGTGCTTCTCAGAATTGGAGGGTAGCCCCTTGCTGGGGAGCTGTGCATGGTAGGCTTGGAGTAGGTGTCCCATGTATGGGTGGTTCTTCTCAGTTCACCTTTAGGTAGACCTAACGGAGATATCTAGGAAGATAGCAAGACAGGCAGGTGAGGAAGTTATAAATCCACTCGGCCGTCCATCTGTATTGTCAATTGTCTTTTCCTTAGGTAAACACAGATTCCCCCTCTGTCCTTAAAGACAGAGCTTTTCACAGAGCCCAGCGCCCAAACCAGCTGCCTGGATATGAGCTATGCCCCAAGTGCATCTGTCTAAACCAAAAACCTTACCTGGGGAAGCGGGAGCTACGTAGAAATTGGGGTGGGGATGTTCAGAAGCCTTTGTCCAGTCTGGTGAAATCCCTTCAGAGGAAAAGGAATCTTTTGCATATACCATCTCCTGGTCTCAGACAGTGAGTAGCTCAAACTGAAGAAGCATCCTTGCCTCTAGAGACATAGATGGAGGGAGGGCTGAGCTTGAAGATTTCAAAGTTGGGACTCTCTTTGGGAATTTCTCAGAACAAAGGCAGCGAGGCCATGTAGACAATTTCCTTTGCTTCTTTCCCGTTTCCTCTCCTTGCCTTTTATGTTGCCCCTCTCCTTCCTTCTTGAGCTTTTCTGCCTTTTTTATTTTTTCCTTTCATCTTCCACTTTTTTCTCTCTGCCCTTCCGACCTCACTGTTACCATTCCCTGGAACTTTCTACCAGTCTAGATTTTGAAACTTTACAGGAATGAGGCTACTAACAAATCCACCAATGGTATTGATAAAAATGGAGCATTGGACTGGGCTCAGAAAGCTTGACTTTGCCAATTGCTTGCTTGGAGTGAGTCCTATGCCTTGTTTGGGGGGTGGGGCTTAGTTTCCTTACAGTGAAGTTGGGCTATTGTACCCAGTGATCTCCATGTCACAGTACTGTAGTTTTAACTCCTCCAGTGGGCCACCCTCTTCCTTCACTGCCACTGCCCTGGTTTAGGCTGCCATAGCCTTTGGCTGGCTACCGCAGGAGCAAGGAGAAGGCCTCTGCATGCATTCTCCACACTCTCATTAGGAATTATTATCAAAAGGACTTACGTTGAACATGCCAGTTTTCTGTGAATTTTCAGTGAACAACGTTCGCCATTAGGATGTGTTCCAAACTCCTCTGTGACTGATAGTAATCTACCTTTCTGGCCTCATCTTGTCTTCGCCTGCTCCCTTGGAGCCACACTGAACTCCCATCACTTGCTTAAGCACCATGCTTCTTTGTGGCTTCGGATCTTTGTGCATGCCTCTCCTCCTACCCAGGCAATCTTTCTTATCAAAACTCCTACCCTGATTCTATGCTCTTTGCTAATTCCTATTCACCCTTAAGATGTCTTTATAAATAGTGCCTCCTCCAGGAAGCCTGCCTTGACTCCCCAGATGGGTGAAAAGACCCTTCTTGGTGCCACTCTGATACTCTGTACTCTCCTATCCCAAAAGTTTTGCAATGTTGGGAATGCCTCAATATGTGTCCTCCCAAACTATGAATCCCTTGAACCATGGATTGTGTCTGACTTTCCACCACCCTATCTCAAGGGCTTGGGCGCTGCCTGGAACACAGTGTGTGTTGAATGCATAAGTGAGGGAGCCAACAGCTATTGACATCTGCGGGCTTCCGTATCATCATGGGTCAGGGAGGGAGCTCCAAGGACTCAGGGTGGCTGGGCCCAGTCTTCCATGGGCTGGGGGTGGGCCAAGTCCTAACCTCAGCCCCATTGCCCACCCTGTAGCAGCAGCTGAGGCGACGCAGGAGACAGTGGAGTCCCTGATGCAGAAGTTCAAGGAGAGTTTCCGCGCTAACACGCCCATCGAGATCGGTCAGCTGCAGCCAGCCCCGCGCAGGGCCTCGGCAGGGAAGCGGAAGCGGAGGAGCAAGTCTCGAGGTAGGCCCTCCCAGCACCGCTTGCCACGGTGTCAGCGGGCTGTCCCCAGGTTCTGAAGGCACCAGGAAGAGCTGTGCCCCCTTCCTTGCTGCCCTGTACTCCCAGAGTCGTGCCGCGATGTCCCCGACCAGTCATCTCAGCTGAGGCTTGCAGACAGCAGACCTGTGCCTCTGCGTGGGGAGCCAGTCTCTGAGCCCCTGCTGCCTCATCTGAGATGGGAATGGACTGTCATGTCACCGTGGGCAGGTCACTGTACTCCCACCACTCCTCTCTCGCAGGAGTGTTATGGTATCTTAGCACAGTGCACAACCCAGCATGCAATAAAAAGCAGGTCATTCCTTCTTTCTCCATCACTTCCTCCTCTTCCCATTCTCTTCTCCTCCTCTTCCTCATCATCTCCATCATCACTTCCTCTTTTTTTTTTTTTTCTTTCTGGTCATCTGTATGACTTTGTGAGTGGGATGAACCCCCTTGTCATTGTTTGGCATCCAAATCCCTTCCCTTCTCTTTACTTCCACTCAGTAGCGCCCAGCTCCTCTCTTCTTCTGGCCTCTCATGTCTCTAGTTCCTATGAACATAGTTCTGATGATGTCACTCCTCTTCTCCCAGAGCTTTAGTGGCCATCCAGTGCCTTCAGAAGTCTTTGGGCTTGTGGAAAGGACACTCAAGACCATTGCCGAGCTCTCATCTCTCTGCTGTGTCACCTAAATCTGTGTGTCCCACTTCTTTGTTCCTTTCCATGCTATTCTTCCTGCCTTAAATGACCCATCTAACCCTATGAGAAATCGTTTTCATTTATGGACACTTACTCTAGGCAGCAGGCTAAGTGCTATATACGTCTTTTTATACTTGATTCCCAGCAACACTATGTAGGAGGTACCGTGGCAATTCCCATTTTACAGATGCTATCACAAAGGCACAAGGAGCTGCCTGCCGTAACTTGTCCCAGGGGATGCCCTAGTAAGTAGGAGAGCCAGAAAGAGCTGATCTGGCTGAGTTCTAAACTTTTTAACTAAACCACTGTATTCTGAACTAGCAAGGTCCTACCTGTGTTCCCAAACCATCCTGTGAAATCCTGAACCCTGTGAAAAACCAAGCATCCACCCATTAAACTGAGGTCAGAAATCAAGGCAGAAGTTGGTGATGGAGTTGCTTTGAGGAATTCACGTGATAAACCCCAGGTTGAACTGAGGCATAACGGTGAGTGAGTTGCTTTGAGGTTTCAGCAGCGTCCAGTGCTAATCCCAGCCCAGTCAACTTCAACTTGCATAGCTTTCAGAGAGCCCCTGGATGTCTCCGGGGCTCAGTCTCTCCTGCACAATGGGTTGTCAATCCCTACTCCAGAGTACTGCCGTCACTTGCCGTCATTGCTTGGCATCCAAATCCCTTCCCTTCTCTTTTCATTCATTCGAGGTCAGATGAAGCGGTGAATGCAGACAGCACGGAGCTCAGCTAATGTGTGCTGGGAGCAGAATACATACTGTCCTGTATTTGTCTATCTTATATTTGTGCTGGGTCACTTGTAGTTTCATTCAGTCTCACCTATCCATCTTTTGTCTTCCATCATTCACCAAGAATCCGCGCCCCCCCC